>JBBYHQ010336698.1:0-13463 GCA_038382645.1 Spergularia azorica
TTTTGTATTGTGGTTAGGGTTTTTTGTGAGAGAATTGTAAAGAGAGGAGCAGAGATTCGGGGTGGAAAATGGTGTGTCAAGGTGTGTGAAGGTGTGTGAAATGGGGTGGAGAAGGGTTGCTTTTATAGTGGTGGTGAGCTAGGGTTTCGGCCAAGCTAGGGTTGTGGTGCGTCATGCGCAGGTGTGCTGCGTCATGCGCGGGTGATGGTGCGTCAGACGCAGGTAAGGCTGCGTCTGGCGCTAGTTGGATGAGTCTGGCGCGAGCTGGCTGCGTCAGGTGCAGGTGGTGGTGCGTCAGGCGAGGCTGGTGGTGCGCAAGGCGCACGCCCATGTTTGCCATGGCCTCTGTGCGCGCGTAGAGGTGCGCGACCTTGTGACGCACCATACAAAATTGCATTTATGTTCTTCTAATGACATGAATATTGTACATGTGAATTTGGGTGGACATATGACGCACAATAAAATGTTTTGTTGATGATTTTTGGCGATTTAGGCACGCGGGTTATTCCTGAGTTAGGTCAGGTGTAAAAAGAAAGGAAAATCGTTGTTTTTGGCCTTGTTTTAGGTAAAGACGCATTTGCTAATGGATCCACGACAACGGTGGTTCACATAGTAGAGCAAGTAGACGCAGTTCACAGTATAGTGTCCTTTCATCATCGAGCATTTGGGTAGGGACAAATGCAGGTGTCTACAGTAGTATAAATTGCACCAATGTAATTCAAATTAACACAAGTGAAATACAACTACAATTCCACTCCCAACTCTCTGTTAATTATTTGCAGATTCTTTACAAATTTATGTTTGATCTACAATGGCTTCTCTAACCCCATTGTCTCTCAAATTCATCATGGTATCAGAGCCATGAGGATTTAGGGAGCCTGAGTAGGTTGTCTAAGTTTAGATTTTTTTTCATTTTATTTGTTCAAAATTCAACCAAAATCAGGTTCGAAGACCTGTATCCAAAAATCACCAAATTCCGCAAATCTTCTGCTGAGCCGATAGAAGAAACAGAAGAAATATCCAACACCACAGAAGGAAACTACACAAATCCATTCACAGTCAGAGGCATGGACCTATCTGACCCTTTGTTCTTGCACCCTTCAGATCTGTCTGCAGGACTGTTTGTCGACACAAAGCTCAAGGATATCTCTACCTACTATCAGTGGAAGAGAGAAATGGAGGTAGCTCTTGCATCCAGGAGAAAACTTGGATTTCTGACTGGAGAAGTAAGAAGATCATAGACAGACCCTGTAAGAGCAGCAGCATGGGACTGGTGTAACAGCACAATTGTGGGTTGGCTTCATCAAAATATTGAAATGGAGGTGAAGAAAACTGTGATGTACACTGAAAAGGCCAAAGACATCTGGGACTACCTAAAAAGGACCTATGGTGTCAGCAATGGAGCAAGGAAATATCAAATTGAGCAGGAGATTCACGAGATATCACAGGGAAGCAAGTCTGTGAATGAGTACTACACTCAACTGCATGGTCTTTGGCAGACTCAGGAGATCTTGGATGATTGGCCACCAATTACTCAGATGTCAATGGAAATCTCCAAGTACATGGATACTGTGATTCAGAAGGAGGAAGAGAGAAGACTATTCAAATTCCTGAATGGTCTTGAATCTTACTACTCAACAATCAGGAGCAACATACTACTCAGATCTCCTCTACCAAAGGTTGATGAAGTTGTATCTCTGCTCCAACAAGAAGAGATTCAGAGGAAGAATCTAAACACAGAAGCCAACTACTCCTCCAGTGAAGCACAAGCATTCTTTACTCAACAACATCAGAAGAAGGCTGCTGGTGACATTCCTATCTGCAAAAAGTGCAACAGAAAAGATCACAAGACTGAAATGTGCTAGGAGAATGTTTATTACCCTGTAGGGCATCCAAAACACAACCCACACTTCAGATCTGCAACAAGTTCAGGCTCTAACTCCTACAACAACAAAGGAAAGAGCACCTACAAAGGGAAGAAGGTGTGGAACAGTCAGCAGGGAAAGGTTGTTGCTTCTGCACAGAGCACTGATGATGGTGGGAATCAAGATTCACAGGAAAGGATCACCACCTTCACTGAAAACCAGTTCAAAAGGCTCATGAGTAATTTTGAGAAGAATCAAATGAATCTACCTACTACAGATGATGAAATGGAAGTGAACTTTGCAGGTAACATCTCTGAACTACTTTCATTTTATAGTAAATACAAAAGCATGTCATGGATTATGGACACTGGTGCATCTGATCATATGATTTCCAATATTTCTGCTCTATATGACATATGTGCTGTGAATAATCAACCCAACATCACTCTTCCCAATGGAAAATCTGTCTGTGTAACTCACCATGGATCTGTGAAACTCAACAATGGTATCACACTGAAGAAAGTGTTATATGTACCTACCTTTAGACACAACCTGTTATCTATACAGAAATTGGCTAAGGATGATGGGTGTTTTGCTTCATTTTATGAGAATGTGTGCATTGTTCAGGATTGTGTGAGCAAGAAGATTAGGGCTGTGGGACAGGAGCACAAAGGGATTTATTACCTATGTGATAAGACCATAAATTAGCTAGATAGCAGCATGATGAGTATGATAAATAAGTTAGACATCTCTGTTAGTTCAGGAGGAATTTGTAACTCTATTGGTGAGCACACTGCTCATAATGTACCTAGAAGAACTTTTGGTATGACTAGTGAAGCTTCTGGTACAATTTGTAATGATCATCCTGATACGAATAAAAATTTGTCTGATTATGGTTTATGGCATAAAAGGTTTGGTCATGCTTCTTCTGAAAAGCTTTCACATATATCTGTTATAGCTCATGCTTGCAAATGTAAAGATATCACTGTGTGCATAACTTGTCCTATGGCCAAGCTGACTAAATCCCCATTCTCTCCTAGAGAGGACACAACCAGTAATCCCTTTGATTTGGTACACATGGATACTTGGGGAGCATACAGAGTGGAAAGTAGAACAAAACACAGATATTTCCTCAAAATTGTTGATGACCATACAAGGGCTACTTGGGTGTATCTGATGAAAAACAAATCAGATGTGTCATACATAGTGCCCAAATTCTACAACTTTGTGAAAACTCAATTTGGGAAAGAAATAAAAAAGGGTTAGATCAGATAATGCTCAGGAATTGATTGAGGGAGAATGTGGAAAGTTCTTGGAGGAAAAGGGATATGGCACCAAACATCTATTGTTGGTAGACCACAACAGAATGGAGTTGTGGAAAGAAAACATAGACACCTGCTAGAAATCAGCAAGGCATTGAGATTTCAAGCTGGTATGCCACTGCAATTTTGGGCTGATTGTGTCATGACAGCTGCTCATATAATAAATAGGTTGCCCTCCTCTGTCAATCACCACTGAACACCTTATGAAATGCTGTTTGGGAAACAAGCCAGGTACAATGAACTCAGGGTTTTTGGCTGTTTGGTATTTGCTTACAACCCTAGTAGGGACAAAGACAAATTTCAACCAAGAGGGCTGCCCTGTGTCTTCATTGGATATCCCTTCAATCAAAAGGGATACACTGTGTATGATCCTAAGTCAAAGAGAGCATTTGTCTCTAGAGATGTGAAATTTCCATGAGAATGTCTTTCCCTACAAGAAAACAACAAATATGGAGTATATATCAGCTCAGATAAGACCTCCATACACAGTCACAGTGACAGATGAAATGTTTGGTCCAAACTCCTCAAATTCACACTCACCTGAATCACTCTCAATGGATGAAGACAGGCCTGATGCAGGTGAAACAGAAAGTGACTCTGAAGACATTCCATCATTGGTGGAACATGAGACATCTTCAATACCTGAAAACATTGAGCCCCGAAAATCTGAGAGGGTAGGCACCAAGCTGGTTAAAGGATTTCATTGTTAACAACCCCACTATGCCTCATTCAGTTGCTAATTCAACTCAGACCACAGTGTCACAAGGATTTGCCAATATGGTGAGCTCTCTTACTCAGCAAAAAGACCCTGCCACATTCATTGATGCTGTAAAGGATGAAAAGTAGGTTCAGGCAATGCAAACTGAAATTCAGGCACTAGAGATGAATGATACATGGGAAATTACACAACTACCTGCAGGGAGGAAAACAATTGGCTGCAAATGGCTGTACAAGACCAAGTACAAACCTGATGGGAATGTGAAAAGATACGAAGCTAGGCTAGTGATTCAGGGATGTAGCCAAAGGTATGGGATTGATTATGGTGAAACATTTGCACCAGTAGCAAAAATGTCTACAGTTAGGGCTTTATTGGCTGTAGCAGCTATGAAGGGTTGGTACACTTGTCAAATGGATGTCACCAATACCTTTCTACATGGTGAGCTGCATGAAATTGTATACATGACCATCCCAAAGGAATATGACATGCTCAGTGGTCAGGGGGAGTCAACTAATAAGAGGAATCAGGTTTGCAAGCTAAAAAAGAGTCTGTATGGGCTCAAGCAAGCACCCAGGCAATGGTTCTCAAGGCTGTCTAAAGTTCTCATTAACTGTGGGTTCAAGCAATCCTCTAATGAGCATTCTCTGTTTATTAAGCACACCAATGAGTCAATTACAGCTGTTCTTGTCTATGTTGATGATATGATCATCACGGGAAACTCAACAGAGGAGATTGGCAACTTGAAAAATTCACTGAACATGGAATTTCACATGAAAGATCTGGGTGAATTAAGTTACTTTCTAGGGCTGGAAGTCAGTCACACTTCTACTGGTATATTTGTGTCTCAACACAAATACACACTAGATATGTTGCAAGAGTTTGGATTGGAGAATGGCAGACCTGTTAGGCTTCCACTAAGCCCTCATCTGAAGCTCTCCATTGATAAAGGTACACCCTTACCACAATCTGATGTATACAGAAGATTGGTTGGCAAATTAATATACCTCACTCTCTCCAGACCTGACATAGCCTACTCAGTTCAGCTCCTGAGTCAATTTGTGCAAGCACCCACATCTGATCATATGCAAGCTGCAAAGAGGGTGTTAAGGTATCTGAAATTGAATCCTGGACAAGGAATATTGTTTGCAAACTCCAACTCAGTTCAGCTCGCAGCATACTGTGACTCTGACTGGGCATCTTGCCCTTTCTCTAGGAGGTCAACTACAGGGTACTGTGTGTTATTAGGGCAATCCCCAATCTCCTGGAAGTCAAAGAAACAGTCAGTGGTGGCCAGATCCTCAGCTGAGGCTGAATACAGGGCCATGGCTGTGACTGCCCGTGAAGTCACCTGGCTCACAGCCCTTTTAAGAGACTTAGGGATCAGACAAGAGCACCCTACTCATCTGAAATGTGATAACCAGGCTGCCATAGCCATTGCAGCTAACCCAGTGTACCATGAAAGAACCAAACACATTGAGGCTGACTGTCATTTTATTAGAGAAAAGATTCAACAAGGCAGCCTTCAGACATCCTATGTGCCCTCTAAAGATCAGATAGCTGATGTGTTCACGAAGATCTTACCAGAACAGCAACAGCCCAAGCTGCTAAGCAAGCTGGGAGTTACAATTTCACCTCACTCTCAGCTTGAGGGGGAGTGTAGAAAGCAGCATTATGATCATCATGATCACAATCATCAACTCCTCTCTCAAGCTGCTTCTGGAAGTGTCTCCACCAACTCCTCACATGTGCTGGACAAGACAAAACTGCCTGATAAAACAAAAGGGAGCTTTAATGATCTCAGCCTAAATTACAAACAAGCTTTGCTGTCCAACCGACCCAAGACAAAAGGCAGACAGAATAAGTTAGAAGCTCAAGTGAACAAATGTTCACTTGAGCTGCTTGTATCTCCCAAATTAGCAAGTAACTGTTATGGACTGTCATTGTCATTGTATTAGCTTTGGTAGTATAAATTGCACCAATGTAATTCAGATTAACACAAGTGAAATACAACTACAATTCCACTCCCAACTCTCTGTTAATTATTTGCAGATTCTTTACAAATTTCTGTTTGATCTACAATGGCTTCTCTAACCTCATTGTCTCTCAAATTCATCAATAAAATTGTTCCGGAGATAAACGGTTACGGTTTCATACATTAAATCATTCTTTGCTAAAAAAATAAAGCAATGCGATATAGTACATGCGTAATTGCCTGGAGTAAACGAAAACGAAAAGAAATTAGAAGTGTAAATCTCCATAAGAAACTCGAGCTAGGGATCTATATGAATATGAGATACCTTTAATTTGAGCATCATGTTTCATGAGTAGTCCACGCACACTGATCACTTGCTTAGTTTAAGATCGATGATTTAAAATTGTCCCAATGGTTGTTGAAGAGGGCAATGCAAGATGCACGTACTTAGCTCCAAGGTAAGGTACCAAATCTTTAGACTTTAGTCAGGATAATGTCTAATTAAATTAACCAACATATTGTCTAATTCTCCTCAACGTGTCCGTGTCTCCGTGAAATGGATCTTATATGTCTTTTATGTCCAATTTGTTTGTGGAGACACAACTGTGGGTATTTGAACTTCAAAATATTATTGATACTGATAAAAAAACGTGAAACCGTGTACTTCAAAAAGGCTTTTATATCTCTGAACCAGATACGCTAATCTGGTTCATTTTTAATACTTAGTCGATCGGTAATGTGGAGTACTACACTTTAGCCATTCGTACATGCGCTAAAAGCCTAAAAGACTTGTGTTAGTAATACAATTTCAGCCCATCAGGAGAGCACACTGTTAGGCGGTATGGACTATATACTTCGAAATATTTGAAATTGGCAATTTATTTTTAGTTTGACGATATCTGTGTTTGAAATAAAAAGATTAGGCAAAATCCTTTTTGGAGACAGCAGTCGGAGTTGTGATGACAATTCCATGCAACTACCTAGATGGATATATCAGTGGCAGGTAGAGCTCTAAAAGGTATGGAAACGGACTTCAAACAATAGCCATAACCTAGAGGTGCAGTGTATTCTACTATTATTATTTGGTTCTAAATTTCTAATCTAGAGAGCTCGAAAATGCAGTACCGGTGATAGCGGTGTAAGTGTGTGCTTAATCTCCGAAGAAAATAGGACATACATATAACTTTAATGGATGATTGACAAAGTGATCACTTACACTACCACCAAAAAAAAAAAAATTACATCTTGATGAACAAAGTTGTAATAAACTGCACCTCATTCCAAAATTGTTGAACAAAGTTTGAGTGCTTAGAGCTCGTTTGGATTGTGGGATGAGAATTAGGGGGATAAAATGTGGGATAAGATAGTAGGGAATTCAATGAGATAGTCTAATTTCCTTGTTTGGAGCAAGATGGGAATGGTTAGGATGGGAGATAGGAATATGTATAACTTTACATATATACACTCATCTAAATATTAATAATTCCTTGTACAATTTTTTAAGAGGGCAACTTAGTCTTGTCATTTATTAATGAATTCCCTACCTTTAATACCTGCCCCCCTAGGTAATAGAAATAGGGGATAAGAATTCCCCCTCACTCTCATCCCACTTACTATTCCCACATACCAAACATGGGATATTGGCTCATTGAGAATAATTATCCCATCCCACCCCACCCCATATTCCCACAAAACAAACGGCCCTTAAGGTTTTAATATGGTTTCACTTTAGATTGTTGATCGAACAAGTACCATATTTTATTTTATCTTGATGAATCTTGATCAAATTACATACTCCGTAGACATTGACAAATGAAAAAAAAAAAAATACTCACATCAGCAAATTATTAATTTTCATAAAATTGAAAGGACTACAAAACTAGGCTTCATTATTATTTCCTTGGAATTCTTGTAAATTTTAGTATGTAGGAAAATTCTCAACTGAGTATCCAAACTTTGGACAAATTTCACTTTTAGGAGCCTGAGGTTTGAGTTATTCCATTTTCGACATAGTTTCACTTTTAGTGTCGGCACTAATCAGAGTCTAGTCACATATTTTCCAATGTAAAACTAGCTTAACTTATCAATTTATTCGATTATTCATGAATAATATATATATAACGGTGATTCTCCTCCTTATGTTTACTCTCATTTATTTCTTAATCTATTTCCCGTATCGTTTAGCTAGAACGTTAAAAAGAACACCAGGAATCTCTTTAATCGTAGGCATTATTGCGGCATTCCTTAAGAAATTAAAGGATCGTAGAGGATAGACGTAGCCGTACGCGTACAAGCGGAACAATCTGATGCTACGTAGCAATAACTCTTCAAAAAAGCTTCTTTAGATGTTTGCCGGATATAAATTCAAGGGCTTTTATCTACGAAAAAAGGGGAAGGTTCATATTGATTCTCTTGCGCATGGTGTAGTCCACGTAGGTGTGATTGTATGAATGAAGTGGTAGTAAAAGCAAAGAGAACGCAAAATGAGAATTGAGAAAAAGGGCAAAGGGAATCCAATCCCTCTCTGCTTTTGTTTTTTTTTTTCCTCACTCAAATGAAAGATTATCGGCAATTCACCATATTCTATTAAAATGCTAATAGTCGATTTTAGTTAAATTCATCTCTTAAATTTGTTGCTAATAACCATAGCAAATTAAAGTGTACGTGTCCATTGAAGGGATGTGATAAAATTGAGATGAGATAACTACAACGAGAAATGTGAAGAGTACGAGTAATATAAGTAGTGTTTCAATTTAAGTAAAACTGTACATCGTAAAGTTATTATCAATCCAAGGATATCTCAATCTATACGAATTCATGCATCCGATATATAATAACTTACACTTCGGCTCACCAGAAGTAGAACAAACAAGTTTGACCATCTCATCGCATCACTAAACACTACTACACGTCTACTCTAAATGTCTCGATGAATTAACAATTGAATATCTCAATACGCATCAATTACTACAAAAAAATACACCAAATGTAAAACAAGCAGCACAAATGGCGGAAAGAATAGCCAGTCAATAGAAAGTTTCATGTCACAAAAAGACCTCCAAAAGCTTAAACAATGGAGAGTGATGGACCATTCTCTCCCCTTTCTGCTTTCCAAAAAGTCACCTTACCCAATACATTATACACTCCCAAAGCTCAAATTTAAAAAAAGTATACTGTATATCCACATAACTTAACGTGACATATAGTTGTATACCACCATTTTTATTATTATTCAATATCTTCCCTTTATATCATATCATATGGTATAAATTAAACCATACTTGCTTCATTTTCCAGTGTCTAATTCAGTAAAAAAAACCCAACAAAAATCCCAAATATGGAGTCAATAAATTTTGAAAAGATTCAAGCTTTGAAGAAATACAAGCAACAACAATTTATAAATTCCCTAATGTTTTACCCTTTAGTTGGATTAACTTGTGGTATATTTTGCACTAGTCCATTTTGGTTTCCTACATTATATTCCTCTACCAAGAATTTCTTCTTTGTGTTAATCCCAAATATTTTGTGTCTTTTCTTCAATGTTAAGTCTCTCTTCATTCTTGGCAACCTTATAATTATCTTCCTTCTCAAGGAATCCAAGGTTTATGCATTATGCTCTTCTTCGCCTTCGCCGGAGCAAAAAATCGACGTCGTCCGGGACATTAAGGAAATTAGCAAGGGTCAGCGTGAGCTAGAAGCTGCTGAAGTTGAAGTAGTAGAGGAACAAGTTGTGCATGAAGAGCAAGGAAGTGAAGAGATGGAAGTTAGTGAAGAGAAGTGTGAAGTAGAAGATTTAGAAGAGGATGAGTTTATGCCTTTTGAGGAGGAGTTGTTAGTAAATAGTAATAATAATGATGAGATTTTAACTGATGAGTTGAATAAAAGGGCAGAGAGTTTTATTGCGATGGTGAATAAGCAGATCAGGCTTGAAGTAGCTGATTACCATGGAGTGATTGTAGTTTAATTAATTGATTTTGGGAATTTAGTGATAGTGAAAATTGAAGGGTCTGATTAATTTTGCAGCCCTTATTTTTGTAGATTGTTATAAATGGTTTAAAGTGGCAAAAATGGGAAAATCATGTCATGAGGTTGATTTTGCTTTTGTTAACTTTTTAGCAAAGATGCAGAAATAAAATTCAACTACTGTTGAGTGATTGTAATTAATTATTGGAATGGATATGATGTGTGATCTGATCCACTATCCCCCGTCAAGTATAATCGAGATTTAGTGCATTTTGTGTGAATATGTGAGAGAAATTTTAATCGAACATAAAGAATGGTAATAAACAAGCAATCAAAGTAGTATCTAGCTAGGCGAGTGGTAATTCGGTATGTAATTTAAGCACCTTATCAAGAAAACATTTCAACTTCCACTTCATATAATCGATTAACTTTATTCCAGTTAAATTCCTGGATGTCATATCTGTAGCTATTCATAATATCAAACGGCTAGGATCAGAAAGCAAGGACACACGACAAAGCAACAAGCAATGTCGTTCTCAAAGAACCGAGGCCGAAGCAAAACTCGTGAAGCTTGAGAAGTAAGTTGCGGAAAAACAAGAAATGCCAAATACACCGTATATGGTATAAGAAGCTTATGGAAAGTTTCAAGATTAAGGTTTAGCTAAATGGTAGGAAATATCAACATGAAACTGTCATTATCAAAGTAGATGAATGTGAAATTGAGTTTGATATATATTGTAAGATTGTTGTACATTGTAACATACTAACATACAAGAAATATAATCAAAATTCAAAACTCCATTATTTTCTCTTACAATTATTAAACTAGCTAATCTTCATCTTCTAGTAGTCTTCATGGATCAGTTCTCAAAGGCTTCATGGTCTCAGAGCAAAGACCAAAGGAGATTGATTGACTTTTCCACACTTCAAAATCTTTAATTTCGTATTTAATCAAACAATATCTAGACAAAACCAAACACCGTACCAAAAAATTATCACCGATTTTGCTTCAATATGACAGGAAGCTCAGCTCATCAGAAACACAAGCATCAGATTAAAATCAAAACAAAAAGGTGGCCGGATATGAGATATCCAATCAACACACACCCAACTGAAATCAGTAACCTTCTCTCCATTGAGCCCGAGGTTATGAGCCACTACTATGAGTGGAAACGAGAAATGGACGGAACTGAGCGTAGCTACTAGGAGGAAGTTAGGTTTTGTTACATGTAGGGCAAAAACAGATCCTAAGAAGGTAGAGATGTGGGATATCTGCAATGATTTGATTGTGAGCTGGCTGTTGAACAACCTGAAATCAGAAGTTAAGGCTGCTGTGAGGTTTGTAACCTCAGCAAAACAGATATGGGACTACCTGGGAAGAGCATATGGAGTGGGCAATGGTGCCAGGAGGTTCCAAATTGAACAAGAGATCAGACAGCTCACTCAAGGAAGTAAAGCATTATTGTGATAACACTCTAGTAGACTTTGGAAAAACATGGAAGACTTACTAACAATTGTTGAGGTAACTGAAGAAATTAATGCTTTTATTGATGCTATCAACAGAGGTAGAGAGGAGAGAAAGCTATTTCAATTTCTCAATGACGTGAACCAGGAAGAGGGGATTTACTAGTGGTTGTGGCCTTGTTTTGTTGTTGTTAATTTGAACCTCTTGGTTTATTTTCGTTTTCGTTGATGGCTTGTAAGTTGTATCCTTAATACTCTTTTTTCATTCTATATATTGACGTCTAATTTCCAAAAAGAAAAAAAAATGACGTGAACCATCACTATGCAACAATGAGAAGAAACTTTCTTAATTGTGATGAATAGACGCCCCACAGTTGATGAGGTGATTTCAACACTTCAACAAGAGGAAATCCAAAACATGCCAGGTGTTGAGTGGTGTGACCAAGATGGACATAGACAGTGGGAGCATTGCCTTTTATGTCCAACAAGAAAAACCCAAGGTGTGCCCTAAATGCTAGATGCCAAGGCATTAGTATGAGGAATGCTGGTTTGTTCTAGGGTTTCCTTCACATAATGCATATGTGAGGAAGGACTTCCACAACAACCAGGGAAACAAGGAAGGTTACAGCAATAACTACCACAAAGGGAAGAGAAATTCTTGGAAAGTAAAAATCAGCTGGTAATGCCATGGTGAACAATGAAAGTGAAGAATAGTCAGGGTCGATCACACTCTCTTAGAGTCACTTTATGCAGCTCTTGAACAAATTTTCAGGCTCAGGGAGCTCCTCCAACTCAAACCAGAACCCAGAAAGTGAAATTGCAGCACATTTTGCAGTTCCGTTTTCATTAATAATAGAGTAAATGGTTGGATTGGGGACTAGTGCTAGTGATCACATGACCTATGATTTGAGGTGTCTATTGAGATAGATACTTGGTTAGCACACCTTATCTTAGAAGTCCTCAAATTTTTGAGGCCTAGTTCTTTGAGAAGTGAGGAGATCGAGCTAAGTGATTTCACTTGTAGTTACGTTGCATTCTGTCTCTACAGAAGAACAGGACACCACTATTTGCTTTTCAATTTTCCGAGAAATTGGTGATTTGCCCAACATAGCACAATATCTAGTTGTAGATCTTTAATATATCAACAAAATAGACATGAGGCCCTATCTGAATCAAAATAGGCAGTTTTGCTGCTGATTACTTGCTAGGAGAATTCCTTGAACTCATGACTCTTTAATATATTAACAATCTTCTCCATACCTAGATATGATCTGAAGTGGGTTTTTGCAAATTGACTCAGGAGTTGAAGTGTGTACAATATCGGGCCGGGTTATCGTTGTCGTACTTCCTTTATCATTTATATTTTGGATTTAATAATTCGATTTCGCCTTTCAATTAACTTGGTCAATTAATTGTGGCATAATAATCTTAAGTTTTCATATATTTAATTCGCTCGTAAATTTAGGGTTGTTAGAAACAAGTTGATAAGATAATACATGAGAAGTTTTTAGCAATAATCTTGGTTGTAAGTTGTTGCAACCTATGGGATTGAAGAACCATCGTGTACTCAAATGGCATTATTTGGCAATTTAGTTCGCATATTTCTAAGCTATCCTAGTTGTTACCCTTAGGACAAGAAGGCCATAGCTTAACTTTGAATGTAATGAAAATTGTCTAAACTTGACAGGGATTTTTTTTTAATGATAATCTGAAAACTTGATATGACTTGGTACATATTGCAATAAATAAGGATTAGATAAGACGTAGTATTTGTTTTGATAGAAATAAAACGTCTTTTGTGTAATTTCTTTCATACAATCGGAGAAATAATCAAACATAAATCCTCAAATAATCCCAACAATTAATTTAATTAGTAACACCCAAATTCAAATCATAACTACCCAAACTTAGGCGTGTTACAATTTCTATATTCAAATTTTGTTTCTTCATCCATTTAATTTTATGATAAAATTATAATTGGATGCGTAAAATGGAATTTTTTTTCGGAATAGGGCTCAAAAAAAAAATGTTAAACGATATGAGTTGAATTTCAACTTGTTAAACCTTATGGGGTGCACGTCACCCATAGGACAAAACCGCCAGTGGTAATGGCGGTTCTAAGTATGCCAAACAGTGCCAATCAAGCTGGGGGAGGATCC
>JBBYHQ010336709.1:0-13463 GCA_038382645.1 Spergularia azorica
AGAATTGATCATTACCTAGGGAAGGAACTTGTTGAGAATTTATCAGTGCTTCGCTTTTCAAATCTGGTGTTTGAGCCCCTATGGTCCAGGACCTACATCCGAAATGTTCAGCTGATATTTTCCGAAGACTTTGGCTTGGAGGGACGTGGTGGGTAAGTATGCAATCCAGTTAATTACTTGACTGAGAAGTGAGAATAAGGAGATGGACTTAGTACCTGTCTATACATGGCTTGTTTCCTAGATACTTTGATCGTTATGGAATAATCCGGGATATAATGCAAAACCATCTCCTCCAAATTCTAGCCTTGTTTGCAATGGAGACACCTGTCAGCTTGGATGCTGAAGATATAAGGAATGAAAAGGTATTAGAGTATATCCTCGAATCCTTGCATTCCTGCTTACAGTATGATATGTGATATATATATTTGTCTCTCGTACATTCAGGTAAAACTGCTAAGATCAATGAGGCAACTTCAGCTTCAAGATGTTGTTGTGGGTCAATACAAGGGTCACAGCAAAGGGGGAAAATCATATCTTGGTTATACAGATGATCCGACTGTACCATCAAACAGCCTCACTCCTACCTTTGCTGCTGCTGCCCTTTTCATTGATAATGCGCGATGGGATGGGGTTCCTTTTCTGATGAAAGCTGGAAAAGCCCTTAATACAAGGAGGTCAACTCTTACTATGTCCATATTATTTATTCAATTCTCAATACTTTTTCTTTTTGTTCTTCATAGTTTCCTGCTTTCGGCAAAGGTTTAAGTTTGTGGCTGTGTGTAATGCAGAGCTGAAATCCGAGTTCAGTTTAGACATGTTCCTGGAAACTTGTACAAGAAGACCTTTGGAACTGATTTAGATAATGCTACAAATGAGCTCGTTATCCGGGTTCAACCTGATGAAGCTATCTACTTAAAGCTCAACAATAAGGTTCCTGGCCTCGGGATGAGATTGGACCAGAGTGACCTTAACTTGCTCTACAGTGATAGGTAATGCTCATTCGTCTTAATAAATTGGGAATAGCTATACCAGAGCACACATTCTAATAATTTCTTCCAAATTATAAGTTCTCATTCCATAATGGGAAAAGTCGAAAAGAAAACCAATTACTAAAATCACTTGAATTAATTCTTGATCAATTGTGCAATCGTGGTATAATTCACATTGTTTCTCCTGGAAGGTTCAGCTTGCGTGTCTTTTAGATTTGAGACGAGTTATGGAATGCATTTGCCTTGTGAATATCATGGTCTCATGAATATGAACTGCTAATGTTGCAAGGTATTCAAGAGAAATACCTGATGCATACGAGAGGTTACTCTTAGACGCTATAGAAGGAGAGCGGAGGTTGTTCATCCGAAGTGATGAGCTCGATGCTGCTTGGGGATTATTTACACCATTGTTGAAGGAACTCGAAGAAAAAAAGATAGCTCCTGAGCTCTACCCATATGGAAGCAGGGGACCAGTTGGAGCTCATTACCTAGCTGCCAAGCACAATGTGCGCTGGGGCGATCTTAGTGGTGAGTATTCATAAGTCATGACTGCGAAATTGAAATCAAGGTAGAATCTCTTGAAGACGGAGATTTATGTCGTACATATTTTTGTGCCAAGGTGCTCGGTCTTGTAAACTCGTGTTCCTGATTTGTAAGCTGTGATCCTTGCTCTGAATGTATGTTGAAGAAAGTCATTTTTTGTGTTCATTAACTGCTCCTGTCATGTTCAAGCACTTATCAGTTATCAGTCATCTGTCTTAAATGTCTTAAACAGCACAGATATTCGAGAGACGAGTTCATAACAACTTCTGAGTAGTACCCTTTTTCAATCTATTAAGTTCAAAACCTCACTGAACATCTGAACGGAGTCTGTGTCATGTATGAAACAGCAGCTGTAAGGGAGATTTTCCCGCATACACAGCGTACTACAGATTACTTGTAGAGTTGTAGACATTAGAAGGAACCCAAAGGTTGTTTTTTTAAAAAGACTAGTTAGATGCTGCATTCGGCTCAAATTACACATTTTAAGACATTTTTAGTTGCAAAGGAGCAAGGCTTAAATCCCTAATCTATGTCTACATTGTTGTAACTTCGTTTTTATTTTTGATTTTTCATTTCTTTGACGAGAACCAACAGCCAATTTATTATTGTCAAATCAGCCATGCCAGCCAAATTAAACGGGAAAAATCTATTGAGGGGTTTCCTCGAACTAAACGCCAATCAATTACAAATTCAATAACCTAACCAACCCGCGACCACGAGCTACACTATTACCAGAACGTCTCACATAATTAGACTCACGAAACTTGAAAGAAATATGAAAATTCGACATTTCCGAAATTAAAATACCAAAACAACTACGAGAGCTTTTTTTTTTGGAATTACTACGAGAGCTACAGTCATCAAATAAGGAGTGTAAAGCACATAAGGGGTAGATTAGGGATTTCCTCCCAAACTTAATAATTTTCTTCGATCATCTTTACTTTACTTCATCCTGTCTCTTCCACTTCACATTTGGTTTACTTTGTAGATGTTAACTTTGGGAGCATAAATTTTCTAATTTGGGATTTGGATTTTCTGGAGTTTATGCACTACAGCTACAGGTAACTAACTATTCTAATCTTATGTCAGCTTGATGTTGATTTTCTGGGGATTTATCCAATTGTTGCTAGTTTGCCTAATTTGAACCCCAACTCATCATCTCTATTATTTTGCCTGTTTTTGTATAGAATTTATGTTGTCCAGAAATCTTGATTGAGTTCGTTTAGATTTGGTGAATATTTGGTTGATTTGAGCTTGGAAGTACTGACCCTTATAATTAGAGTCACTGTCCTAATTTTGAGTAATTTACGGAGTATGTGCTCCAAGCATCCCAATCCAAGCAGCTTGGTAGGGTTTAGACTTTGCCGTGATCGTTTCGGTTTCGACAATTAGGATCATGAGTGTCAAGTGCAGGGTGCTAGCCCAGAGTGTTAGGGAGCTTGACCTCTGCATCAATGTTGCGTTGTCTATATGTTTACCTACAAAACATATGTAGTTGCGTTGACATGAAACCTTTTAATCAAGAGTTTTGGGCATTTTGGACTCCTGAGCTTCTGCTGCTGAGTAAACTCATCTGTTACTCCCTTGAATCCGAACTGATTCAGATGGCAAAATATAATTGTAGACAAGGTTCACAAGGAATCCGAATACACTAGAAAGTCCAACGTTATAGACTTTCTTGATTAGGCATCATTGACACTCTTCAAACCCTTTCATTTTATAGCTCAAGTTCGTTTACCGTTTTGGTATCATTTAGAAACAACAAAAGAAAATGGAGGGTTATTGAATTTTGAATGTGTGTCAGCTTCCTTGTTGATTCGGGAATTCCGAGGATCTCTTTCAGTCTAACTTCAAATCTCGTGGAATTAGATTATTTTTGTTTTGTTTAATTGAGCATGATTGTATTGTATTCTTTCGGAAGTGATTGCTTTTTGTTTGAATTCAGGAAGTGAATAGTTGTTATTCCCTAATTGTTATTTGTAGGTAAATCTGAGTATTAGGTGAGATAGATATGGAATTTCTGCCTCTGAGGGATAGAAGTTATATGGTTTGTTGAAATTTGCTAATTTAGTAATGTTTTTTAGGCCTTACTCTGTAAAAAGCTGGATATTGTCAATGGCGCAACCTTGGATTTTATTGATTGCCTTGCCGTCTGATACTGGTCGGGTTCTTAGTATCCAGTCTCATAGGACTCATCATGTTCTGTTAGTAAAGGTTTTATTTATATCCACTCATTGATTGTTCTTTTCTTTCTTTTCTTTTTTGTTTGAAAAATGTAAATAAGCATGTAGTAGTATGAAGTATGTACATGGCTGAAAGTGACCATTATTTGTTTAGATTTTCTGCATTTTAGCACTGAAACTGCTTGTGGGTACGAGAATTCTTATGTAGCTACTTCCAGTGCACTTGATTTTGTCACAAACTTGGTGCTAGGGTATCCACATTTTTAATGTAGACATTCAATAAGATTCAACGAAAATAATGGAGAAATCTATCATTGAGCTAGCAGGTGAATTTGATCTCCAAAGATTCACAAGTTTAAAGTTTATATAATAACCTAACTTTGCTATTATCTCGAATTGTGTTGATGAAGAAATGTTGATATCATGTCGGTAAAGAAACGTCGACGTTGCTCTTTGCAATGTTTTCTTATATAATAAGAGTTGACATCGATCTGAAAGAAAGGAAGTTGAGAAAAGATGGTTTGGAAGGACATATAGGAATCTTAAGTAGTGTAAGATTGAAGAATCTGAACAAGGAGATGTTAACTTATATACCTAGTTAGATGACCTACTTATACGCAGGATTCCAGAGATTACACGACATTCTTCTTTTCTGAGAGATGATCCTGGTGTGTTAATAGATGCTTCCTGTACTGAGCTGGATTATTTGGATTTAAAAATGTATTCTTTTTAATGTCCTGGTCATTATATTGTATTGCTAAGAAACAGCGAAAGTTGAAACGATCACATGACTTCCTTCCTAATGATTTGAGGATCGGATTATATATTTATCAATACCTGAATTTATAGCAGTGTAATAAATTCCAATTGCTTTAGTTTTATTGCTTTAGCACAGTGTGTTGATATAAATTACCAATCTTTGGTGTGATATTTTGGTTTAATGCTACCTCTTTTTGTAGAGATAATGTTGGCAATAATTTTGGAAAGAGATCGCGAGTAATTAGAGAATGAAGAGGAAGAAATGGTCAGAGGTAGAAGAGCAAACCCTGCTTACAAAATACGCCGACCTTCAAAACTCAGGAACCCTCACCAAATTGAAAACGCGAGAGAAGAAATTCAAGCCAATTGCTGATCATGTCAATTCATTTCACCATCTCCAAGATCCAATCAACTTCCCCTTCAAGTGGTCATGGCGGGATGTCTCAATTAAGGTGCAGAACATGCGGCACCAATATTTGGGGGTCAAGCAAAAAATTAGGGTTTCTGATGGGGAGTTCAATTGGGATGATGGGCAAGATCATTGGGAGAATTTCTTGAAGTATAAGGAGGTTTTTGGGGATGTGGAGCTTGAGGTGAAGGAGAATGGTAAGAGGATTTGTAGTGGTGGCGGTAATAATAATGGGGATTTCAGCAGTAATGTTGAGGAGCTGTTTGGGGGTGATAATGGGGAGGATGATTTAGGGTTAGGGTTTGAGATGATTGATTGTGAAGGGTTTGAGGAGGATGGAGAGACTGGTGAGGAGGATGAGGAGGAAGACGTAGGTGGGGTTTGTGGGAGGTTTGGTGGCGGTGGTGGTGGTGGAGAGAGAGTAGAAAATGAAGGGTCAAGTTCGATTCGTGGCAGGAAGTTGAAAAGGAGGAGGATTACTTTGTTGGGTGCTCAGGTTTTGGAGTTGAGGGATGTGTTGGTGAAGAGGGAGGACAGGAGGTTGGGGAGGGATTTTGCTAGGGATGAGGTCTTGATGTCAAGGGAGGAAGCGAGGAGGGAAATGGAGGATTCGAAAGAGAAGTGGGTGAGGGAGGAGGAGGAAGGGGTGGAGGAGAGTGAGTTGGAGTTGGAAGAGTTGAAGATGAGGTGGGCAAGGAGGGAATTCGATAGGGAATTGAGGTTGGAGAGAGAGTTGGATGAGGAACGGCGGTGGCGGATGAAGATGGAGGAGAAGAGGGAGGAGGTTGAGATGGAATGGAGGGGAAGGATGTTGGGCTTGCAGCTTGACCATGAGAAGCAGATGATGCAAATGCATGTTGATGCTTGCCAGAACCAAATGCAGATTCTTGGGGTTATGGCTAGGTTTATGTGTCAGTTTTTCGGGCCTGGAAGTGATGGTTTGGGTGGCGGCCTTGGTGGTCTGCATCCTCAGGTTTTACAGAATCTGCAGCACCCTGGACCTGGTGACTTGGGGGATGACAGAAAGCCTGGGTCGAATTCACCTTCAGAGTTTATATGAGCTGTAACTTGTAACGTTGTCTGTTACTCTTGCATATCATTCTCTTATAAGATCCGCATATTTATGATCTCAGTTCATGGTACCATCATATCCTATTGATTGAAAAAACTCATCTTTTGTTCTACAACTGATTGTCTCTCATCATTCTACTCGTTCCATCTTTAAATTCAATGCTTTGAATTTGGTGCTGGGTGAGTTGTTTCGTGTTACAGCACGATGTTGTCATTCTGATGCTAATGGCTGATGAGATTGGCGTGTTGTTGACATCGATCATCTCTGGGCTCGATAGACTGTTTGCATCTCATCCATCAAGTTTGGACTATCTTTAATCTTATCTCAGCCTTTCCAGTTAGTCTGTTTCGCATAATTCAGATTTTCTGATGGCATGTAACGACTCTGGTAATCGTCTTTTAACATGAAGTGAGGAGAGTGGACTGCTGCTCAACTTATATTTACTAAAACAAGCAACTTTGTCTGTGCCGAGGATTTGACGATTCTGTCTAACTTTTGGTTAACTTTGATTGATTTGTTGCTTACTCAAACACACTAATGTTTTCATTGATCTGGCTTTACATATTTTCTAGTATTAATGTACCATCAGGCCAAAATCTTCAGCTCTAGTTTGTTGATAATATGTTCAAAACTTCAATCTCACTTATTTTCATTCTGAGCCAAGGAAGCCCATTCCTCACACGCTTATATTCAAAAAAATCAACGACTATTGACACTCCACAACAATTAGGTACATGTCAACCGTCAACGATTAAATTCAGGCTTGAGTTGGAGTGCCGGGGAAAAAAAGATTGTGGGATGCTAATAGTCTTCCGCTTTGAAAATTCGTCACTATTCCAAAGTGATCTAGTCCGACTTGACACTGGTAAGAGAAAGACATACCGGTTAATTTTTTTCTTTGTTCTTATTTATTTCTTAGACTCAGGGAGATTTCTTGTAGAAGAATAAACCGAAAACCTCCCTTATTGCTAAAACCCTCTCATCTTTGTCTTCTTCCTCACGCACAAAAACACCACCTGATGATGATGCTACGCGCCATAACTCGCTCTTCTCCTCATCTAACCCGCCCTAAAACGCAGCGTTTTAGTCGACGCTTTCAATCCGCTTCCGAATCCAAAGATTTCTTCTCATCTACGCCATCGTCATATTCCGCACCGTCAAGTCCTCCTCCCGTAACTCCGCGCTCCAATTCCACCGGCCGCACAATTTTCTCTGCCTTCAAATTCGCCGCCTACTCCGCCGTCGCCGCTACTCTCCGCACCGCTGGCTACGCCACCTACGGTTCGAACACCTCTCTCTCTTTATTTCTCATTTTCTCCTTCTTTTTTAATTTTAATTTAATATGAAACTTGTAGTGTAAGTTATTGTGCGATGATGATACGATTTTTATTCTAAGTTCCACAATTTCACAATTTGTGTGTTTCGCTACTATGAGTATCTTGCTGCTGACGCTTTTCTGTTGATATTGCTCCGATTATAGTGAAATCGAGGGAGGAGCTTGTTGTTAAATTAACTTAGAATTGATTATAAAATTTGCTTTGTAATTTCTGATAGCTATGTACTTTTCGGAGAGTATTTGCTGCCGATTGTTTTGAATTTGACAGACATTTTGTTTGAAATCAAACCTAGATGGTGGCCGTAATAGAAGATTCGGCGTAGAAATAATGATCACGAATTTTAGGAACCGATAGGAAGTTTTTATGATTGCGAATGGTTCCTAAAATATGGGAATAGATAGATACTATCACTCGCATCGTTGCACCAAGACGTGAACTGTTTTGTTGATAAGGTGGTCTCCATTCATCCTGGAAGAGTACGTAGTAGCTAAGCCGAACTTTTAGCAAAGCTTTGGTTAAGCTGTTCGGGTGACTCAACAACTGGTTATAGGATACGTTTTATAGATAACGATCCACGTGTGTTTCTCTGATGATTGTCAAGGCAATCCCCAAATGGAGGTGTGTTGTTAGATTGTATTTGTCGATGCTATTGTCTTAAAAGGATGAAAAGGGGAGCATCGTTGTTTAGTTGGATCTTTTACGGGATATTCTTGAAGTATACCTCTGTCAATGTTAGTATGCGGTGAAACCTATTCATTTTAGACTGTTCCGTAGAAACTGTAGTGTGCGGTGTAGATATACTAGCTAGTGGATCTGATGGATGCTGACACTTGATCTTTATGGACAATGTACATCATGTAATTCGTGCAATATGAATTTTAGTTGTTGTGGTGTCAAACAAGGCAGTGCCTGAACATTCATCTCCTGTGGCTTAAGATAGTAATAACCAATGAGGCTTAGTAGTATGTATATCCAAGCTCTGCTTAATCTAAAAAGTAAGCATATAGTTTTGTTTGGTTTGGATGAATGAAGAAATGGCCAAATGGAAAAGAGAACAAAATTGATGCTACCCATTTCCCCTTAGGTTCTATCCCGAACTTTGGATGCCAATTATTCTCCCTTCTGTACCTAATAAAGTTGTAAGGTGATAGCCAACTTTGGATTACATTAGATTAATAGTTTTCTGTTGAAAATAATTTCCTCCTAGTGAAACTGTATCGTAATCATTTCAACTAAGTTCCCGTGTTATTGATGTGGCTGAAAAAGTTTATTGATTAATTCATTCTCATGACATGGTTTCCTTCTTACCTTTCTTTTTCCTATCTGTATAGTTGTGTGACTAACTCACTTTTTCTTGTATAATTTGCTTGCACCAATATTTCATGCACAAAAAGGAACTTTTTCTTCCATGCTTTCTCAATTTAACCTTGTTTTTATTTTCAAATAATTTAGTTCAGTACTTTTGTTATTGGTGTGGCGTACACTGTTGATGAAGTTGATGAGAAGACCAAGAGCTTTCGGTCATTAACAAAGCATCCCTTAGTGGATAGTGCTTCTACTGTTGAAGTAAGTTTGAAGATACCATCTATGTATAACGCCTTGCTTAAGATTATTGCAATATCCTTGTTCTACGTAATCTTCTTAATTCGTTAATTCGAATTCCTTGTTAGATTTTAGAAGAAATTATTGGATGGCTCATCGTACTGTCTGCATTTCTTTTCTATTGTAAAGTATCAGATAGTTGGGACCTGTTTCGACAAAGATCGAAGCCTCTGTAGAAGAATTAGTGTGGTGTTTTTGTCTTTGGTAGAAGAATTAGGGTGGTGTTGTTAACTACCGGAATTTCTAATCTGCCGTTGTGTAGTTTCTTAGAAACATCCTCACATTTTTATTTAACGGTTGCGGTTTCTATTAGGTAGCACTACAAGTCTTTACGCATAGGTTCTCTTTCTTATCCATCTGCAAAGAATGTTGCCATCGCACAAGATGGGGGGGTGAGATGTCATTAATCAAGCTTTTCACGTACGCTAGTTTAAGGAAGTTCGTACCCTCTGTTCACAATGTTTGTCCTCCTTTTTCTCTTCACCAATGCCCTAAATCAGTTAAAATTTCATAGCCATTATTTTGTATTCTAATTGGAGGTTACAATGTTGTTTGAATAACACTTGGTGTCATATTGGTGTCATTTTGTCTCTTTTCGGCTTCGAAATGGTTGTAAAAGACCCTGGGCTTTGGAGTCTTATTTATTGGGGGAGGGGGTGTTTAAATAACATGTGGCTTGATGTTTGAGAAGTAGCCCCTTGTTTCCGTATGTGAAACCTAGCAATTAGTCAATTACTCTCTGAATGAAGCATCTGACTGCAATGACCTACAACAATACTCTCTTTTCTCTTTGCGTTAACTATCAAGCATCATTAAATAACATTTATCCATTTAAAAGCTAACCCTTTGTTTGGTTTGCAATTCTGTATCCACTTAATATCAGTAGCTCCCCTTTATGAAGGACATTGGTCCTGAGGGATAAATGTATTCTTCTTCAAATTGATAAATAGATAACTTTTATATTTAACCTTATATATTATGTTTGAGGATACAAATGGAAAAAAAGATGATTTACCTTTCAGCCTACAGTGTATTACATTTTCCAGCTGGTATCTTTTAGCTTTCGTAGATTGTGGAAGTGTGACAGAAAATCAAGTAAAAGTAAGACGAAAGTTCGACCTTTAAAACTATGGAAATCTTCTTGTATTTGGAATATTTTTTTTTTTTCTCTATAAATTCAGTGGTCTTCTTTTCCTAGGAGTTGGAAGAGTGGGTTATCAAGACTGCATGGAGGGGTGTTTGGTTTTGATTTTGATAAAGCTCTGCCTTGCTGAACTTTAGTAGAGTGATTTGACAAAGAAACAAATGGAAGAATATAGGTTCAGACATAAGAGTCGTTTTTTCTTTTTACTTTATAGTTTTCTCGTAGTTCCACAGGTGACAGTGGTGTTCCTTCTCTGTTAGGGTTTGAAGGCTAGGGAGGAGTGAAATGAATATTAATGTTATTACATCATTATTATTTCCTCATCTCTATGCCTTCGGGCTGTACTTTTAAAGGTTAGCATTCATAGATGATTTTTAAAAAATTAATAATAATAAAAATTAATAAGGAACTATCATAAATAATTTCAATTTCATGTATTGGACATAGTGTTGACTATAGGCAAAAAGTAAGGTAAAACAAGATGCTTACCAATCATGTAATAAGGAAATTTCTTCACAGGCTTTTTAGAATTAAATTTCTTTCTTTCTACTTGAAAAGGCACATGCATACTTTCCTCGGTTGTACCCTGAGGGCTGAGGCTGACACCTGCGAGAGTGTGGTGGACAAAGAGGTTTTGGCAAAGTCTCAGGGAGGGTGGGGGCATGAATATGAAGTCAATAGGGACTGAAGAGAGGAGGTTGAGATAGAACTCCTATTCTATGTAGTATATCATAAGCTATCACTGAGTATTTCAATAATCATTTCACCACAAGTCGATTTGACCATTTTAGAAGAGACATCCACAAGCTTGTTCATATCTCATTATAATTTGGGTTAATCACAGGCTACTAATCAAAGATATAGTAGTAATATGTGCCAACTTATGCCGTGAAGTATCTTTGTACACGTTGACTTCCAGCTGCTAAACTGATTTTCCTTCTTTCCTCTACCAGAATCTTCCACAGCTGGTCTATACTGCCTTCATGTCAGGTAAGGCTTTCCTGATTTTGCATTTGACTCCTGTTTCTGCTTTGTAAGTCGATTCTTTTTCTATTGATGCTTCATTTGGCTGTGGAGGTAATGGAATACTTATTTGATCTTAGGAGAACCTATGATCAATTCTGATACAGTTATTCTTGTAGCCAATCTTTTAACTTGGCTGTAGTTAGGGTTGTCTGTATTTTGAAGCTAGATGTATCCCTCTGACCTAACCTAGTCTCCAGAGTATTTGTCCTCTAATGTGTAATACGGGGTATTATTACTGTCTATCTATTCTGACTAACAGAGAAACTGGTCTTGTTTGCAAATTTCTCATGAACTTAGTTGGGAAATATGGTTATTATGTAGGAATTTATTTCCGATTGTGTAAAATTTGCATCATTTAATTTTTATCTCTCATTTTTCTTGATATTTACTCTATCCCCACTTACTTTTTTTTTTCTCTTTTTTCATACCTACGTATTTAGTTCCTTCCAAAGCTGTCAATACTTACCTGGATCTGAGGAAGTTAATTGAAGAACGTGTGCAGGTCACTCGTTTGAGCTTAACTCTTCCCTTCGTACACATCAATCTTGCACTTGTTCTATTGGCTAAACACCATATGCATACATTTGTT
Organism: Spergularia azorica; assembly: GCA_038382645.1. NCBI lineage: Eukaryota > Viridiplantae > Streptophyta > Magnoliopsida > Caryophyllales > Caryophyllaceae > Spergularia > Spergularia azorica. The sequence goes on from JBBYHQ010336709.1 coordinate 11,654, forward strand.
TCAGTTCTTGGCAGAACCTGTTGATGATAAACTTCTTCCAGACATGGAGGAATACGCTCAACAATGTGGAGTTATGACACTTGTTCTGGACTTGAGAGGAACACTGATATATAATGAATGGAAGGTAACCTTTTTTTTTTAATCAAATGTACCCTTAGATAATTTGGCACCCCTAGATGCCATTGTCCACTCAGTTCCATTTCTTTATGCTTCAGATTGATTTTGGCTGGCACTGCTTCAATAGTGGCATTTGGGATACACTAGACTTAGATGATTACAGATTTGTAGTTTAGAGTACCTATCCCTAACAGGGGTAACATTAAGATTGAGTAACACTGGAGCCTCTGAATTGTTGCTTTCTCTTTTGATGTATAGTGGGAAACAGGTTGGTCTACTTATAAGAGACCAGGACTAGACGCTTTCTTGGTGAACATGGCTCAATATTATGAGGTTGTCGTATATAGCGATGACCAGGTAAGATAAACATTCTGGTAGCTGTAAAGTCAGTTTCTTAATATCGCTCTTTGGACCATTATATGTACATACGCAAAACACTGATTATCATGTTTCTGGCTTTATAAGTTTCAAGATCAAGCATTGTTAGAGAAGCTCGGTGAGAGAGGTGTGGCCCATTACTTAACAAGGAAAGACACAAAATATCAGGATGCAAAGCATTACCGGGTAGGTATTCTTTGTAATTCTTATCATTGTTCTCTTTGTTTCGTATTTCCGTCTTATCTGGATAAGAAGAGATCTGAGGTGATTTTTTTTCGTAAAACTTTGCTTTTCTTGTGAAATTTCGTTTCTTGTAATTAAACTTGAATAGTAACACCGTAAGAGATCCGAGTTAACTCCATGTTTTGACATATGGGGCGAAATGACTTTGGATTTTGAAATATAATAATGGAGTAAAGCCATATTGCTCACTTTCTGAATTGCTTACATTGTAGAGTAGCATTCTGTGGATGCAATGTTCATTATCGGTCATTCTACTGTCTCTTTATGTTTTGAGGCCTAACACTGCATGCCCCCGTTACCTCGCCATAAGTCAAAGCCTTTGAGACATGAGGTAATGTTTGTAATGTATCGGGTAGAGATCTAAGGTAATTTCTATCAATTGGTAACTATATGAATGTAACACAAGAATAAGATGATACGGCGGTGGCCGGTGGGACACATCATAGGGATAGCACATGGAGAATATCTAATATTTCACACAACCTACATTGAAGACCGAAGATCTGAATGGTTCAGAGCAAGTTAAGTGATATTAATGTAGGTGTGTCATATATGATTCCAAGCTTTTCTAATTTTGAACCTGCTACTAGGGCAGGCTCAATTTCGGTCATCTTAATGTTACTTACATATTTGAATTGTGAGCTGCTGTTTGGTGCTCCCATATTTGCCTTTTATGTTTGAATCTTCAGTTACGCGTTGTCATTTATGCTGCAGTAGGGACTTGGGAGGGTAGGTAGAGGCCCGTTGGTTAGAGTAGTATGTTGGAATTGTAGAGGTGTTGGGGTTTTGTTTCTTTCAAGTTGTATCTGTGCTAAAGTCACCCAGTTGTCCGATCTAAAAATATCAGCCTTCTACTCTTCGTTTTTTTCTTCAATATGGGGGTCGGTCGACCTTCTTTGTTTCATATACATGTAAATAATGATGCAAGTCCTTGTAGTACTTAAGTTCGTTGCTACTCGTTGCAGGATCTTTCCAAGTTAAACAGAGATCCTTCGAGGATTATCTATGTGAGTGGACATGCACTTGATAATTGCCTTCAGCCTGAGAACTGTATTCCTATCAAACCATGGAA
>JBBYHQ010336720.1:0-13459 GCA_038382645.1 Spergularia azorica
CCGATTTTTTAGGTTGAAGCTGGCGACATTGCCACAGGTGCGTCAATCTTGGTTGAAGGCATTATAGTTGGAAGCCCTGGGTCAAAACAAAAAGTTGAGTTGAAAGCTGACAAGATCGTGACTGTAAGCATCTTCTGATGCTCTTTTGTTCCACTGTGCCGCATAATCGTAGGAAGAATTTTTTGCTTAAATTTTAAACTTGAGAACTAGTTACTTAAATACTAGAGGAAACTTAGTCTAGAAACTGGTCAATTTAAACCTACTGCAACAGTTCCTCTCTTGCTTGAAGTTGTTAGCCACAGTAGTTTCTGTGGTCTACTCTAATACTTATCCAGGAAGGTAACTTGCTTTGAAAGAACATTCATGATTAGGGGTGGAAGAAATTCTGGATATAAAAATTATTAAGATATTCGCTAAAAGAAGCTGTCTTTAGAGAGTTTAGATATGGTCAGAAGTTATCAGGTGGCAACTGAATCAGGGATGTGAAGGAATCATTCTGGTAAATATAGCCTAATGTTTCCAATAAAGGTTGCTGCAATTTTAAAACCATTCTAGAATTGTTATAAAAAGGCTACCATTTTCTGTTTTAAAGACAAGAAGAAGCTTTTGTCTTTTTCAACCAGATTTCTTTGACTACTATTCCTATACATTGGTCTTGGAACTCTTGCAATTTAAGAGAGTTACTCTTTTTGTAAGTGCGCTAGTTGTTGTTCTTTAAATATATACAACTCAATGATCAGATGACATGCACATAATTTGGCTATAAGAACTACTATTAATAGCAGTACCTGTCCTTTCATCTAAGAAACAGGGATATTTTTGTCGTATGTTAAGTAACCAAAGAGTTGGTAGATACTTTATATTGGTGATTATATAAGTTTTTGACTCGTCTTTTGGTTGGGCCAGGTTGGTAAGAGTGATCCTTCATTTCCCATCCAGAAGAAAAGAGTTAGCAGAGAGTTTTTGCGGACAAAAGCTCATCTTCGCCCAAGAACCAATACTTTTGGTGCGGTATGGTCTTGCCTTCGTTTGTGTAAAAGAGATATAGCGCATCGTTGCTTCTTTGCTACTTGTGGTAACTTTTGTGTAAAAAAAGCTGTGCTATAGTTACCTTTTCACTTCCCTTTCACCAGTTATGAAAAAAGTTATCGTAAAGCTATCCTTTGTGGGCAAAAATTGAATCTGGTTGCTGATGACGACTGACTTGCCATTGTCTTTTGTAAAATATAGGAGTTTGGGTGCCAACTTATAGAAGGGGTATCTAGATAACATCTAAGAATCAGGTTTCATTTTCTTTTTGAAGTAGCCAGCGAAGTTTAAAATTAATCTGCTATCTATTATGGTTTTGCTGAAAGAACTTTCAAACAAGTTGAAGGGTACTGTTATAATGTAATCGAGGTAGCATGTTATCATTGAGACCCTTAATGAGGATAAGTTGGAGGATCTTTCTTTTTCTTATACCAAAATAGCATAAAATTTCTTAACATAATCGTTTTTATGTTTCACTTTCAGTTGTGTTTGTCTGAACAGAGTATGTGAACGTTTCTATGAATTATGGTACTGTGATGTTCCTGAATGCTTGAATACTTTGGTGGACTTGTGTTGCTATGTACTGATAGTTGTTGCACATGTTGTCTCACTGATCTGCAAGAAACATTGATTATTGGCTCACATTCTTACATCTCAATGAAAATTATTTCTTTGGCTGCGAGCTGGTTTAGGTTGCAAGGGTAAGGAATGCTTTAGCTTTTGCAACACATAAGTTCTTCCAAGAAAATGGGTTCGTTTGGATCTCAAGTCCCATTATCACTGCTTCAGATTGTGAAGGTGCTGGGGAACAGTTCTGTGTGACTACTTTGGTATGCATTATATGTGCCAAATTACTTATTGTTTGGTCCAGTAGGACCATACCTTTTTGGTGCCTGATATTAAGCTGGAGAACTCTTTTAAGTTTATCTTTGTTTTCAAATGTTGCATCGACTGCTCCTCTGCATATCTTAGAGTTGCTGACTGTTCATTTGGCAGTCAGCACATGCACATTGCCTCTTATCAGGCATCATAAATTTGTCGGTAAATACAAAAATTTGGATAAGACAGTTCACGGCGGATGGTGGTGAGGATTTAAGGTTTCATTTCAAGGTTCCATGCTGAGTCTCAACCCCCAAACCTTAAAACTTCACTCTGTTCTACTGTAGGGCTGCCTTACACAAGACATCATGTCACTAATATTTTATAGTAAGATTAGTATCCTGTTTCGCAGTTACAATGTTCTTCTTCATTAATCTTATTTTCCTGAGCTCTTGTCCTCTCTTCCGAAGTGAAACAGGATTCTTTATTCTTGACAGATGTGAGGTGTTGTGATTCTGCCAAGGGCGTTGATCTGACTTTCTTATTAACATTGTTTATCTGCAGATTCCGACCTCCCCTGAAGTTGTGGATTCTTCAGCAGCTACAATCCCCAAAACAAAAGAGGGTTTGATTGATTGGTCCCAAGTAAGTAAAATCTGTTATTTTCTTGCTGTTGTTTGACTAAGACTATTTGAATGTGACTTTTCCAGAAAAAAAAATTAATCGGAGAATGGTATTCCTACTATCTAGGTTTAGAAATCAGGCTTGTCTTGAAATAAATGTATATACTTGGATGTCAAGGTTGGAGCTTCGCCACCTTTTGTTTTTTAGAAACATTAATTTCGTTAGTTTTCAGTGGATACTGCCAGATTTTTTGTGTATTATGTATGACCACGTTTGCTGGAGTCTTGATGAAGTTTTGCTGTTATACCCTTGTTGCATGTACTCTCGTGTTTTCTCAGAGGTATTGGAATGAGTTAATAAGTTTTTTCTTTTTTTCTTTTTGTGGAGTTATTACGTTTTGTGGTGCTCGTCGATGAAAATGTGCCTTGAAAATATACCGAGAGTCATCCTACGATGTGCTTTTGGTAACCTACTTAGGATGTTTATGCAATATGTCTAGAGCTCTTGATGTAAATCTAACAAGTACCTTATGCTACATGTCAGGATTTTTTTGGGAAGCCTGCATTTCTGACCGTCTCTGGCCAACTTAATGCTGAAACATATGCTACAGCCCTTTCTGATGTATTGTCTTCCTCTTAACTCTCACTTATGTTTGGGTCTGAGTTTTCTATATGTTCCATATTGATAAGTTGATGTCATTCTGTCAGGTATATACGTTTGGCCCTACATTTCGAGCTGAAAATTCGAACACTTCTAGACATTTAGCTGAATTTTGGGTATTTGATCAAACTTTCTCAAGTCCTTGAGTTCTTGTACTCGACATTTGTCATTCTTATGTTTGTTTCATTGGTATCAGATGATTGAACCAGAACTAGCCTTTGCTGATCTCAATGATGACATGGCTTGCGCAACTGCTTACCTCCAGTATGTAGTATGTTCTCATACACTCTTATGATCCTGTTTCATTTATGCTTTTTATTTGATATTGTGATTTACTGATGAATCTGTAGTCTCTTTCTTATTTCTTGTGAAGGTGAGGTACATACTTGAAAACTGCAAGGAAGATATGAATTTTTTCAACACATGGATTGAGAAAGGCATTATTAATAGATTGAATGTAAGAGCTCTTGCTGAACCAATACTTCTGGGATATTTTGCTTAGTAGTTATCGCTTTCCTCCGTTTTAACTATATAGGCTCCATTTGACCAGGGGTTACTGTTAAGAATTATGATGATGTGCCATATTGGCCTGTTCTAAGGTTCTGTATGATTAAGATAGTGGAGTAGAGGTTCTTCAAGATAGAGGAATAATGTTTTGGAACATCTCAATCTAGAATGAGGCCAATAAATATGAAATGAAGGGAGAATTACCTTCCTGGCTGGGTTTTTGAGTTTTCTGCCTAACACTTCTGAAACTATTTGTCATCTGCAGGATGTTGCAGAGAAAGATTTTGTGCAGCTAACTTATACAGATGCTGTCGATCTTCTTCTTAAGGCTAATAAGAAATTTGAATTTCCGGTGCGCATTTCTGCTATTTAATTTCTACATAATTAAATATGTCATTGAAGTTGACCATGTTTGAATACAAATTGCATAGTGGTTATCACTCACCCACGGATGATCATTACTCAAGGTTTAGACTGTTAGCTTTTGTAATAGCTCACACTCGACACTTATTGGGATATTAATTTCTTTGGGTTTGGGATGAGGGGATGGGAGAGGGAGACTAAGATAATGAGATCGCCTTGGAATTATATCATGGATGCTATGAGAGTGTCTGTGATGGATGTGAGCGGCTGGTTCCCAAGTGTGTGGAATTCTGGCAAACGTCACCGGGGCTAGCTTGTGTTTTTGGCCAATTTGGGGCACCTATAATAGGATTTTTGGATGCTTTCATAGGTAAAAGAAGTAAGCGGACTGTAAACTTTCTCATTTATATCAATAAAATGAAAACTCTTATATAGGCAGTACAACTACTAAACGCTAGCAACTTTAAAGTACAAACTTCTTACTCTAATTATTAGAAACCACTAAAAATAGGAACAAACAAAATAAGTTTTGGATCATATTTCCAACAGGATTTTAGCTTCATTGTTTTGCCAAAACACATATTGACACCCTTAGGAGCTCCCACAAAACTTTCAGTTGTTTTTTGTTCCATGAACATTGGCCCAAAACCGTGCTTGGGCTTTGGCCAATGTTGGCCACTTTTTAAAGTAGCCAAAATTTCTGAAAACTTTTCCGTTGGCTGTCTTGGAGTACCCTTGTTGAATATAAGGGTTGGTTCCTCTGTTGGAAAGTTCTTTAATCTCTTACATCACACATCACCCATAGAGCGCATGCGTTTTCCCTTTTTTTTTTTTATATATATCTTTTTGCCGATTTTTGGGCTTTATCATAGGTCTTTGGCTCTAATAATTTGCTAAAACCCATAATATGACCTCTAAGGGCTCCAATAAAATTTGAACCGTGTTTTGTTCCATGGCCATTATGACCCAATAGCCGTGGATTATTTACTTACGTTGTAACAAACTTTTATCAACTTTTTAAATGAGTGTGCTCAAACCATTACAATAGACAACTTGGAGAGCTCTTGATGGATATGAGTCTCTGTTAGGGAAGTTCATGAAGGCCTTTCAGCTCACATGCATTTTTCCCCGATTGTGGGATCTGCCATAGGTTTTTCCCCGATTTTCCTAACTTACCATAGGTTATTGGCCCTATAATATTGCTCAAACCTATAATATCGCCCCTAGGAGCTTCAATAATATTTTGAGCAGTATTTTTTCCGATGGCTATTTTAGGCCAAACATTGTGGATTATGTACTTCCGTTGTGGCCAATTTTGACCAAATTTTTTATCGGCGCCAAATGTTCTCAAAATACTACCATGGACAATCTTGGAGAGCTCTTGATGAATATGAGTACTGGTTCCTTTGTTAGATAAGTTCTTGAAGCCCTTCTAACACTCGTCACCCGTAATGGCTATCGTGCATTTTTCGCCGATTTTGGGATATACCTTAGCTTTTTGGCTCTAATCTTTTGCAAAATTCCATAACATTACCTCTAGATTATTCCACTAAAGTTTCAGCCTCTTCTGTTCCAATGCCATTTTGGACCAAGAATCGTGTATATACTTCAATTTTGGCCAATTTTGACCAGTTTCTTGAAAGGAGCGAAACGTACTTAAAACTTTACTCCGGACATCCTTGGAATGCCCATGATGAGTATTAGTGCAGGTTCCACTATTAGGGAAGTCCTCGAAGCCCCTTTAGCACACTTCTTGCGTTGAGGCTAACGTACGAAAATTCCGGATTTTCCTAACTTACCATAGATAATTGGCCCTATAATTTTGCTCAAACCCATAACATGGCCCCTAGGAGCTTCCATAAATTTTTGAGCAGTATTTTTTTAGATGGCTATTTTAGGCCAAAAACCGTGGATTATATACTTCCGTTGTGGCTAATTTTGACCACATTTTTGATCGGCGCCAAATGTTCTCAAAACACTAGCCTGGACAATCTTGGAGAGCTCATAATGAATATGAGTACCGGTTCCTTTGTTAGAGAAGTTCTTGAAGCCCTTCTAATACTCTGTCATCCATAACGGCTACCATGCATTTTTCGCCGATTTTGTACCATAGCTTTTTGGCTCTAATCTTTTGCAAAATCCCATAAAGTTACCTCTAGATTATTCCACTAAAGTTTCAGCTTCTGCTATTCCAATGCCTTTTGGGACCAAGAATCGTGGATTATACATACTTCAGTTTTGGCCAATTTTAACCACTTTCTTGAAAGGAGCGAAATGTGTTTAAAACTTTACTGTGGACATCCTTGGAATGCCCATGATGAATATTAGTGCAGGTTCCTCTATTAGGGAAGTCCTCGAAGCCCCTTTAGCACACGTCACGCGTTGAGACTAACGTACGAAGATTCCCGGATTTCCTAACTTACCATAGATAATTGGCCTTATAATAATGCTCAAACCCGTAATATGGCCCGTAGGAGCTTCCATAAAATTTTGAGCAATATTTTTTTTGATGGCTATTTTAGGCCCAAAACCATGGATTATACTTCCGTTGTGGCCATTTTTGACCAATTTTTTTATCGGCGGCAAATGTTCTCAAAACACTACCATGGACAATCTTGGAGAGCTCTTGATGACTATGAGTACCGGTTCCTTTGTTAGATAAGTTCTTGAAGCCCTTTTAACACTCGCCACCCGTAACGGCAAGCGTGCATTTTTCGCCGATTTTGGGATCGACCATAGCTTTTTGGCTCTAATCTTTTGCAAAATCCTGTAAAATTGGCTCTAGATTATTCCACTAAAGTTTCAGCCTCTTTTGTTCCAATGCCATTTTGGACCCTGAATCGTGGTTTATATACTTCGGTTTTGGCCAATTTTGACCAGTTTCTTGAAAGGAGCGAAATGTATTTAAAACTTTATTGTGGACATCCTTAAAATGCCCATGATGAATATTAGTGCAGGTTCCTCTATTAGGGAAGTCCTCGAAGCCCCTTTAGCACACGTCACTCGTTGAGGCTAACGTACGAAAATTCCCGATTTTCCTAACTTACCATTGATAATTGGCCCTATAGTTTTGCTCAAACCTATAATATGGCCCGCGGGAGCTTCCATACAATTTTGAGCAGTATTTTTTTGGATGGCTATTTTAAGCCAATAACCGTGGATTATATACTTCCGTTGTGGCCAATTTTGATCAACTTTTTGATCGGCGCCAAATGTTTCCAAAACACTACCATGGATAATCTTGGAGAGCTTTTAATGAATATGAGTACTGGTTCCTTTGTTAGAGAAGTTCTTGAAACCCTTTTAACACTCGTCACCCGTAACGGCTAGAGTGCATTTTTTGCCGATTTTGGGATCTACCACAGCTTATTGGCTCTAATCTTTTGCGAAATCCCAGAAATTTACTTCTAGATTATTCCACTAAAGTTTCAACTACTTCTGTTGCTATACCATTTTGGACCAAAAATCATGGATTATATACTTCGGTTTTGGCAAATTTTGTCCAGTTTCTTGAAAGGAGCGAAATGTATTTAAAACTTTACTGTGGACATCCTGGGAATGCCCATGATAAATATTAGTCCAGGTTCCTCTATTAGGGAAGTCCTCGAAGCCCCTTTAGCAGACATCACGCGTTGAGGCTGACGTACGAAAATTCCTGATTTTCCCAACTTACCATAGATTATTGGCCCTATGATTTTGCTCAAACCCATAATATGACCCCTAGGAGTTTCCACAAAATTTTGAGTAGTATTTTTTTCGATGGCTATTTTAGGCCAAAAACCGTGGATTATATACTTCCATTGTGGCCAATATTGACCAAATTTTTGATCGGCGCCAAATGTTCTCAAAACATTACCTTGGACAATCTTGGAGAGCTCTTGATGAATATGAGTACTGGTTTCTTTGTTAGATAAATTCTTGAAGCCCTTTTAACACTCGTCACCCGTAACGACTAGCGTGCATTTTTCGCCGATTTTGCGATCTACCATAGCTTTTTCGCTCTAATCTTTTGCAGAATCCTATAAAATTGGCTTTAGATTATTCCACTAAAGTTTCAGCTTCTTCTGTTCCAATGCCATTTTGGACCATGAGTCGTGGATATACTTTGGTTTTGGCCAATTTTGACCAGTTTCTTGAAAGGAACGAAATGTATTTAAACCATTACTGTGGATATTCTTGGAATGTCCATGATGAATATTAGTGTAGGTTCCTCTATTAGGGAAGTCCTCAAAGCCCCTTTCGCACACGTCACGCGTCGAGGCTAACGTGCAAAAATTCCTGATTTTCCTAACTTACCATAGTTAATTGTCCGTATAATTTTGCGCAAACCTATAATATGACCCCTAAGAGCTTCCATAAAATTTTGAGCAGTATTTTTTTTATGGCTATTTTAGGCCAAAAACCGGGGATCATATACTTCCGTTTTGGCCAATTTTGACCAAATTTTTTATCGGCGGCAAATGTTTTCAAAACACTACCTTGGACAATCTTGGAGAGCTCTTAGTGAATAGGAGTGCCGGTTCCTTTGTTAGAGAAGTTCTTGAAGCCCTTTTAGAACACGTCACCCGTAACGGCTAGCGTGCATTTTTTGCCGATTTTGGGATCTATCATAGCTTTTTGGCTCTAATCTTTTGAGAAATCCCATAAATTTACCTCTAGGTTATTCCACTAAAGTTTCAGCTACTTCTTGAACAATGCCATTTTTGACCAAAAATCGTGGATTATATAGTTCATTTTGGCAAATTTTGTCCAGAAAGGAGCGAAATGTAATTAAAACTTTACCATTGACATCCTTGGAATGCCTATGATGAGTATGAGTGCTAGTCCTGTTAGGGAAATCCTCGAAGTCCCTTCAGCAAACGTCACCCGTTGAGGCTAGTGTGTGATATTTCTCGATTTTCTTAGCTACCATTGGTTATTGGCCCTATAACTTTGCTCAAACCCATAATATGACCCCCAAGGAGTTTTCATAAAAGTTTGAGCATTTTTTTTCGATGGCCATTTTAGGCAAAAAACCGTGGATTATATACTTCCGTTTTGGCCAATTTTGACCAAATTTTTTATCGGCGGCAAATGTTTTCAAAACACTACCTTGGACAATCTTGGAGAGCTCTTAGTGAATAGGAGTGCCGGTTCCTTTGTTAGAGAAGTTCTTGAAGCCCTTTTAGAACACGTCACCCGTAACGGCTAGCGTGCATTTTTTGCCGATTTTGGGATCTATCATAGCTTTTTGGCTCTAATCTTTTGAGAAATCCCATAAATTTACCTCTAGGTTATTCCACTAAAGTTTCAGCTACTTCTTGAACAATGCCATTTTTGACCAAAAATCGTGGATTATATAGTTCATTTTGGCAAATTTTGTCCAGAAAGGAGCGAAATGTAATTAAAACTTTACCATTGACATCCTTGGAATGCCTATGATGAGTATGAGTGCTAGTCCTGTTAGGGAAATCCTCGAAGTCCCTTCAGCAAACGTCACCCGTTGAGGCTAGTGTGTGATATTTCTCGATTTTCTTAGCTACCATTGGTTATTGGCCCTATAACTTTGCTCAAACCCATAATATGACCCCCAAGGAGTTTTCATAAAAGTTTGAGCATTTTTTTTCGATGGCCATTTTAGGCAAAAAACCGTGGATTATATACTTCCGTTTTGGCCAATTTTGACCAAATTTTTTATCGGCGCTAAATGTTCTCAAAACATTACCATGGACAATCTTGGAGAGCTCTTAGTGAATATGAGTATCAGTTCCTTTGTTACGGAAGTTCTTGAAGCCCTTTTAACACTCGTCACCCGTAACGGCTAGCGTGCATTTTTCGCCTCTTTTGGGATCTACCATAGCTTTTTGGCTCTAATGTTTTGCTAAATCCCATAAAATTGGCTCTATATTATTCCACTAAAGTTTCAGCTTCTTCTGTTTCAATGCCATTTTGGACCAAGAATCGTGGATTATATATACTTCGGTTTTGGCTAATTTTGACCAGTTTCTTGAAAGGAGTGAAATGTATTTAAAACATTAGTGTGGACATCCTTGGAATGCCCATGATGAATATTAGTGCAGGTTCCTCTATTAGGAAAGTCCTCGAAGCCCCTTTAGCACACGTCACGCGTTGAGGCTAACATGCAAAAATTCCCAATTTTCCTAACTTACCATCGATAATTGGCCTTATTATTTTGCTCAAACCCATAATATTGCCCTTAGAAGCTTCCATAAAATTTTGAGCAATATTTTTTTCGATATTTTAGGCCAATAACCGTGGATTATACTTCCGTTCTGGCCAATTTTTAATAATTTTTTTTTTATCGGCGGCAAATGTTCTCAAAACACTACCATGGACAATCACAAGAGCTCTTGATGAATATGAATACCGGTTCCTTTGTTATAGAAGTTCCTGAAGCGCTTTTGAAACACGTCACCAGTAACGGCTATCGTGCGTTTTTCGCCGATTTTGGAATCTACCTTAGCTCTTTAGCTCTAATCTTTTTATAAATCCCATAAATTTTCCTCCAGATTGTTGCACTAAAGTTTCAGCTATTTCTCTTGCAATGCCATTTTTGACCCAAAATCGTGGATTATATACTTCGGTTTTGGCAAATTTTGTTCAGTTTCTTGGAAGGAGCGAAATATAATTAAAACTTTACCATTGACATCCTCGGGATGCCCACGATGAGTATGAGTGTCGTTCCCTGTTAGGGAAGTCCAGGAAGTCCGTTAAGGAACGTCACCCGTTGGGGCTAGCGTATGATATTTTTCGATTTTCTTATCTACCATGGGTTATTGGCCCTAAAATTTTGCTCAAGCCCATAGCATGACCCCCTAGGAGCTTTCATAAAAGTTTGAGCAATTTTTTTTCGATGGCCTTTTTAGGCCAAAAACCGTGGATTATATATACTTCCGTTTTGGCCAATTTTGACCAAATTTTTGATCGGCGCCAAATGTTCTCAAAACATTACCATGGACAGTCTTGGAGAGCTTGATGAATATGAGTACCCGTTCCTTTGTGAGAGAAGTTCTTGAAACCCTTTTAACACTCGTCACCCGTAACGGCTAGCGTGCATTTTTCTCGGAATTTGGGATCTACCATAGCTTTTTGGCTCTATTGTTTTGAAAAATCCCATAAAATTACCTCTAGATTATTCCGCTAAAGTTTTAGTTTCTTCTATTCCAATGCCATTTTGGACCAAGAATCGTGGATTATATATACTTCGATTTTGGCCAGTTTCTTGAAAGCAGAGAAATGTGTTTAAAAATTTACCGTGGACATCCTTGGAATGCCCATGATGAGTATGAGTGGTTCCCGTTAGGGAACTCCTCGAAGCCCCTTTAGCACACGTCACCCTTTGAGGCTATCGTGTGATATTTCTCGATTTTCTTACCTACCATTGGTAATTGGCCCTGTAATTTTGCCCAAACCCATATATGACCCCCTTGGAACTTTCATAAAAGTTTGGAGTATTTTTTTTTTCAATGGCCATTTTAGGCGAAAAACCGTGGATTATATACTTCCGTTTTGGCCAGTTTTGACCAAATTTTTAATCGGCGCCAAATGTTGTCAAAGCACTACCTTGGACAATCTTGGAGAGCTCTTTATGAATATGAGTACCGGTTCTTTTTTTAGAGAAGTTTTTGAAACCCTTTTTACACACTTCACCCGTAACGGCTAGGATTTTGGGATCTACCGTAGCTTTTTTGCTCAAATCATTTGAGAAATCCCATAAATTTACCTCTACATTATTCCACTAAAGTTTCAGCTACTTCTTTTGCAATGCCATTTTGGACCAAAATCGTGGATTATATACTTCGGTTTTGGCAAATTTTGTCCAGTTTCTTGAAAGGAGCGAAATGTAATTAAAACTTTACCATTGACATCCTTGGAATGTCCATGATGAGTTTGAGTGCCGGTCCTGTTAGGGAAGTCCTTGAAGTCCCTTCAGCAAACGTCACCCGTTGAATCTAGCATGTGATATTTCTCTATTTTCTTACCTACCATGGGTTATTGGCCCTATAATTTTGCTCAAACCCATAATATGACCCCCATGGAGTTTTAATAAAAGTTTGAGCATTTTTTTTTCGATGGCCATTTTAGGCGAAAAACCGTGGATTATATACTTCCGTTTTGGCCAATTTTGACCAAATTTTTTTATCGGCGCTAAATGTTCTCAAAACATTACCATGGACAATCTTGGAGAGCTCTTAATGAATATGAGTATCGGTTCCTTTGTTACGGAAGTTCCTGAAGCCCTTTTAACACTCGTCACCCGTAACGGCTAGCGTGCATTTTTCGCCTATTTTGGGATCTACCATAGCTTTTTGGCTCTAATGTTTTGCTAAATCCCATAAAATTGGCTCTATATTATTCCACTAAAGTTTCAGCTTCTTCTGTTTCAATGCCATTTTGGACCAAGAATCGTGGATTATATATACTTCGGTTTTGGCCAATTTTGACCAGTTTCTTGAAAGGAGTGAAATGTATTTAAAACTTTAGTGTGGACATCCTTGGAATGCCCATGATGAATATTAGTGCAGGTTCCTCTATTAGGGAAGTCCTCGAAGCCCCTTTAGCACACGTCACACGTTGAGGCTAACGTGCGAAAATTCCCGATTTTCCTCACTTACCATAGATAATTGGCCCTATAATTATGCGCAAACCCATAATATGGCCCCTAGGAGCTTCCATAAAATTTTGGGCTGTATTTTTTTATGTCTATTTTAGGGCAAAAACCGTGGATTATATACTTCCGTTGTGGCCATTTTTGACCAAATTTTTTATCGGCGGCAAATGTTCTCAAAACACTAGCTTGGACAATCTTGGAGAGCTGTTGATGAATATGAGTGCCGGTTCCTTTGTTAGAGAAGTTCTTGAAGCCCTTTTATACACGTCACCCGTAACGGCTAGCGTGCATTTATTGCCGACTTTGGGATCTACCATAGCTTTTTGGCTCTAATCTTTTGAGAAATCCCATAAATTTACATCTAGATTATTCCTTAAGTTTCAGGTTTATGGCCCTATAATTATGCTTGAACCAATAATATGGCACCTATGGGCTTTCATACAAAAGGTTGAGCAAGTTGTTTTCCAAGGGCATTTTTAGGCCAAAACCGGTGGAATATATATTTTGGTTTTGGCCAATTTTGTCATGGGCAACCTTGAAGTACCCTTGTTTTATACGAGGGTTCGTCCCTCTGTGAGGGTAGTTCTTTAAGTTCTTTCGGCAAACGTCGCCCGTTGAGACAAGTGTACGGTTTTGGCCTATATTGATCTGAGAACTTACTTTGCCATCTTTGTAATCATTTTTAATTTTTATAGACAACCATCTGTCTTTTCTAAAGCAAAATGATTTTGGGATGCCAGTTAATTTGCATATTGGTATATGTTGTCTGAACAGGTTAACTGGGGTTGTGATCTTCAGAGTGAGCATGAACGTTATATAACTGAAGAAGCCTTTGGTGGTTGTCCT
>JBBYHQ010336770.1:0-38104 GCA_038382645.1 Spergularia azorica
GATATTCGACATATCCGATCCGTATCCATTCGGATGTAAAAGTCGGATATCCGAAGTACTTCGGATCGGATATCGGAGAGTGAAATTTTTGATTTTTGGGTTCGGATATCCGATCCGATACTGATTTTCGGATCGGATATCCGAAAATGCTCACCTCTAGTTACTACTCCATATATATGTCTTCTTGCTATTAAATGGAACTATATACATGGGATTATGATTTGTGAATGCATGCATGCTTACCATCTAACCTATGTAATTAACTAAATAAGGAAATAATTATCATTATGATTTGTGAACTTGCTTTATTTGACTAGTAAAGGTTTCGAGTTCAATTAAACTTAGTACTTAATACATAAATACAAGTGAGCATTTTAACAAAATTTTCAAGTATAATTGTAATAATTTGTCTAAAACGATCACCCAGTTCAGATGCTAAAATCGGTGATCAACATGTTAAAATTATGTAACCAAAAAACATGTTAAAATTATTGTCAAATATTTTAGATTATTATCAACAACGACCTAGTCACTCGATAGAAACTTATGGTCTATTAGTGACAAATTTTGTGTAACAACCAATGGCTAATTGGCTATACGACTTACACCTTAGCTTAATTAATGTTGTGCCACTTATTATTAGTGTTATTGTTATTGTTATTTCCTTTTTGGCAAAGACCAACCTTATTGTTGGGTGTAGACTTGTAGAGTTGTAGGTAGTATACTAGTATGATAATAAGGTGTACAGCTTAGTTTCCCTGCCGCAATAGATATGTTGCAACTAACTTAACCTCCACGACACTATCTCGTTTGAAAAGGATGGTATCATATACCATCATTATTAGCCTAAAGATTACTTTAGGACACCACATAATCCATCCTTATACCCTAGTGATCAACACAAATTTCTCATAAGTCTATCCTTTTCTAAACTATATAACCATTGTTTATCATTTAGGCCACACATAATTGTCAATCTAGATTTTTAGGTCAAAACAAAGAGGCTCCTTAGCACAAATCTTTGATTTTTCTCGCATTGAGTGTCTTTACATCATTTACACTTACTACGAGAGGCAGAGCCCCTCTCGATAATTTTTTTCTAAAAGTTTACGACTTTTGGTCATGACGTTCTTTTACTATTATTATAGATCACATTGTGCTTCGTTCTTACAAGTAGGCAAGTAGCTCAGCTTTGGACGATACTGGCAATTAATTGACATAAAAACATGATTTAATTTGTTGATATACATGCAAAGAAACATCACTAACGAAATTCAGGAGTAAATCAGGGACCCTGTCACTAGAATGTCCAGTTCATTCACTCCCATTTTCTTACTTAATTCATGCATTCATCAAAAATAATTCACAAGTAACATTTTCTTTTCTAACCAATCAACATCCAAGCTAACGGCGCAGCCTAGAGTACCCATATGACCGTTGAAAAAACAATTTTACAGTTAAATTCTTAATCCACGGATCACGCAATAGTCTTAGTTATGTGTATGTCCACATTCGACGTTTCTGGTATGGAGTATTACTGTCTTAATTATAATTTCCCT
This sequence comes from Spergularia azorica, assembly GCA_038382645.1. Lineage (NCBI taxonomy): Eukaryota > Viridiplantae > Streptophyta > Magnoliopsida > Caryophyllales > Caryophyllaceae > Spergularia > Spergularia azorica. Next base: position 1,560 of record JBBYHQ010336770.1, read on the forward strand.
CAAAAATTGACTAATAGTTTGGTATAGTATTATTAGACACTCTACGTAAACGTTCAACAAGATTTCATTTTGAAACCAATTACGGAGTAATAAGATGAAGAGAACTAAGTTTATAGAAGGATCTCATTAGCCTTGAAAGATGTGGGACAACTATTGACATATTATTCTAGCACAAATAATCTTCTACGGTGTAATTTTTGATATAAAATGCAAACAATTTCATTGTAGCTTAATTAATTTGAACTATTTTCCAATTTGGCATTGCTTCTGGAAGATTGAATTATTGAAATTCTGATTGTTTGGTCTATGATACTAGATTGGGAGTATGTATTAATCATTCTAATTCTGTTATCAAGAGCTGAGATAATTAGCCATATAGTCAAGTCAGTTTTGTACAATCAAGTCAATTATGTTCATTTCCAACTATTATACATACAGTATGGACAAGTTTCCTTTAAATAAAAACCCGAAATAAATTGTATGGACGAGTTATGAGCTTAGTCGTTTATTTAGTATCATTGATTGAATAGCTAAATTAATTTGTATGTGTACTTTTTTTATTACGGTAATAATCGAATTATATGTACTTACGAGAATATTATTTTGGCCTGTCTCATTATGATAATTGATAAACAAACATATACGAGTATATATCACCAATCACATATCTGTACGAATGTACATTTTTGTACATGATGCTTTCCACACATGGATCTAATAACTTCTGATCATTATTTCGATCATTAACCTATGATCAACGATCATAATTGCTACATACAAGATATATAAACTCTGCATTACCATGTTCGTAGATTCTCGCATTTGCACATGATTCATAATTCATGCCATTCTCACATGCTATAGCAATGCAAGCTTATGCACACTATGTGAATAGGTATATAAGGTCAATAAATCAATAATTAAGTTCATTCTAGTGTATCATTGAGTGTTTGAGTTAACCTCTCGTTATCGTTGTTCATCGTTTCGCCTCGAGCTGAGTGAGATCATTGGTCATACCAAAGACGATAAAACTACCCCTTCGATCAAAGTTTCGACATTATCGATCGAATAACTGCATTATATACATAGGTAAATCTCGAACTTGAAACCATTAGTTAATCAAGCGAGAACGGGTTTTGTACTGTTTTGATGCAGTTGCTCACGATCCCGAAAATCTGATATATCACTTAACACGGTACAATAATAAGTCCTCACACGCAAGTATATACAAGGTAAAGAACAACGACTTTCGCTTGACATGCATTTTTATAAACAAGCCAGGTAACATGGAAATCTGGGGAGACTAGGACTTAAGTCATCATTGATTTATCATTATTTCATGTTCATATCAGATGTACATTACTCGTATATCGTCATTGCTTGTAAGAAATAGTGGCTACAGCTGGCAAAATTGAAATTTCCGAAATAAAAGTGCACAATTTCAACCCTTATGATTGAGAATTAATGATTAGGGCAACCCATATAGAACGACGTAGATTACGAGTTTTTCTTGCTTGTAATAGACTTTATTTTTGTTCTAAGTTCTAACTACCTTAACTTCTTTTTAATTATATAGTTGTATATTAGTATATGTATACTTGGTGATGATGATGAAAGAGAAGATGATTTAATTTGGTGGAATTAATCATAAGATTGTTGTGAATAATTATGCATGGACTGTTTACCTAATTATTCCAATTATTACTAACCCAAATCTTTGTAGTAGTGCTAGTGCTGTTTTTTGGAGGACTGAATTCCAAAGTTATTGATCGCATGATCTCTTTTATGCGGATCATAGTTGATCGTCCTACTACACTACAATATTTGTTTCCTCAATCTTAGGTACACCAGTGTTAGTTACTACTGCATCAAATCTTCAAGATCACGCACAAATGCGATGAATCATCATTGTTGTAAGAAAATTAGTCCCTTGAAATGTATAAATTATGATGATAAAGCATGTGAAGTTGAACATATCTGATCTTCAAGATCACAAATCAATGTAAAGTTAAACTTGGTTATCATATACTATATACTCTATAATGTTAATAATGTAGGGCCTTTTCTTGTTCTCGATTTAAATTAGTGAACCGAACGCAAATGATTCTATTAGATTGAAGTTATTACTCTATTGGGGTGAATTAAATTTGTATTCGTTAAAATAACGTTGTTGAACTCGATTGAATTAAATTTCAATTGTTGAACCGAACTCATGAAGTTGTTGTAACAAATTGCTCGCATTATTAGTGATCGAACTATTAGAATTGGAGTAAACGTATCCAAACGACCACTCTACATCTAAATTACTGTAAGAAATGATCCACTAGTAACCATAATACTAATGGTAATAAGCAATAAAACAAATTATTTCAACTTCATGATTCCAACACTTAAGCTTCTAATTGATCTTATAAGTTGTTTCAAACCCTCACGAATCTGGAGCCCTATTATAATTAACCAAATCTATCTACTTATTTAATTGGCTGAATATGGCCATCCGACGACGTCGTGTATTCATACAAAACTAGCTAGTGTGGTTTAATTAGCGAACTGGTTGCTCTAATAAGCTAGCACTCAATTAATTATATCACAATATGCAAGGACTATTTTCACAATAGATAAATGTCAGAAAATAGTACCACATCGTTCATATGTGTTGATGCATTTGAACAAACGTCGAAAAGTTGTACCACATCGTCCATTTGAGCAATACCACTCCGTCCCAAATTAAACTTCCCATGGAATAGTATCATGTGAGAGGATTTCAAATTCCATGGGAAGTTTAAATTGGGACGGAGTGGTACACTACATAAGAACTCGTTGATAATAAGCTCTATAGCTTTTAATGGAAACCACAATCACTAGTCACTACTATCACAAATTCACAATGCATGATTGAAAATTGTACTATTTTTTTCATTTTCGCGACTTATACTGTTATACATAGGCAAATTCAAAGCAGATCGATCGTCATTCCAAAATTTATGGATGGTGTACGGTGTACCGAGAAAGTTCAAATGTGCATGATGTAATTGAACCGCTAAGCAGTACTCCATCAAAAAATTATCATGTACAAAGAGATGTGCAATTTGTATTTTGACACACTAACATTACAATTTACAAAGCCATAAAGTATGAATTATTAAGAACCAGTAGATTAATTAATAAAGAATAATCATTGCATTCATATATACTAATACTAATCGACTAGAAACAATGTATATATATCATTATCAGCTGTAATTTTGGTTGAATGCTAATTTAATTTGCTAATCAATTACGAATAGGTTGTATTTTGTATATATTATTCACGAACAACTCAACAATATTCCTCCGGAATGCTCTGAAGAGCAGGTCTCCAAGAACCTGACTGTTGTTGCGCCTGATGGTCTTGACTAGCTCTCTTCTTCTTCTTCATAAGATCATACAATCGCCGTTCAATCGACGACAACGACGACGACAACAACGCATTTTCATCAGTCATTTTAGTATACTTCTTGTTATTATTATTATCACTGTTGCTAACGACATTCATAGCTTCCAACATTTGCTTCAAATCCTGTTTCTTCACCAAAATCTTCATCTTCACGGTACCATCTTCGGCTTTACGAGACGTAATGCCGCCATTTTTAGCTAGAGTCTCAAGAAGAGATGTGTTTCTTACGACTCTCTTGTTCTTCTTGGTGGTACTGTCACTCTTGGACGACCTGATTTCCCTTCTTGGAGAAGATTTGAATAGCTCTTCCAATGTCACTGCCATTTTAATTATATTTTCTTTTAATTTTTTCGGGTTTTCTTGGCTTAAAATTGCTTTTTGATCGATTTGGTTTGTTTGCGAAAATGTACTGTTTTTAGAATGTTTGGTTGATATCTTGGAATCGAATGGAATCGTATATATATAGTGATGGTCGCTAGCCAAGATTAGTATCTTTGTTAAAATAATTGATTGCCAGGTTCGGTGAATAGTTTAATTATTCATTAGATTATAGTAGACGTAGACACGCAAAAAATATATAATTGGATATAGCTTAGCCAAATGAATCCAATAATAAGACAAAGTGAACATCCAATGTTATGGGTTAAACGGAAAATAAAATTAAAGTTCGTTTTATAGTTACCGTACCAGGAAACTCTCCTAAAATTTCGATTTCATCACTATCCTACTTGTCATATTTGGTTCAATCGGAACATATTGGTATTAGAAATTACAATACAAATTTTAAAATCAACTTATTTTACGGAAACAATGCAGGAAAACGGTCGATCGGTAACAAGACAATCTCATGTCATAGAATCATTTCAGCAAAATCACAATATAGCTGACACAAAATTTTCTTGTATTGTCTAAGAAAACATTGGTGATCCAAACCAAACGTATGTATGAAGCCAAAATAATGGTACAAAGTATGGGCGTATGGCAGTATGCAAGTTCGCAGAAATTGTGGCATTGGTTTGGTTAGCAACGACGTAGGCGTCACATATGGAATAAAGTTAAGTAAAATACCCATAATATCCCTGTGATTCCGGTACCAGATAAAATCAATGGCGAGTATAAATAATTAAATATTGTAATCATAATTAATTAATACAATAAGCCATAATTTAGCCATTAACAAGAAGATACACCGACTGGCTGCATTACGGCATTTGGCTGAGTCATTTCATGAAAACCTGGAAACTTGTTTTTGGCTAAGGAAGAAATAATTAAGAGCGCGTAATACAACAAATTATTTAGGTATACTGATTTGATTTGATGATGATGATTAGGAAATGAAAGACATTCCTTTTGTGTAGGACGGAGTACATCGTACACAAGACGTGGAACTATGTTGGCAATTCCTCGATCATCACCCATTGCCGTACACGGCTTATATGGTGTAACTTGCTAACTTGCGAGGCTTGTCCGAATTATCGTAACAAACTATTCAGTCCGTTTTTGTAATATAAATTACATTCAATTTGAGTACATATGAAAAGAAAATATATATAAATGAACTGTTTAAGGTAGACGGGACCTCGAAACGAAGGTGATAGTTAGTTGGTCAGTCATAGGTACATCGTATGTTTTATATTAAAGCTCGATCATACCTAGCTAGTAGCTTAGTTCGAGTGAAAGATATATTTAGCATTATCGAGTTTATTTACTTGAAGTAATGACAATGTTAATGATACGAGACTATTACAACTAATCGCGCTAAAAGTTCATTACTTCATTTCATTTGTTAACGGAGTAGATAGATAGTTCATGAGCTAGAGTTGTTAGATCAGAGTTGTTGACCAATTAGTATTTATAATTCAGGTTTAAACCTCGCTTGCATCCAATTCGTTTGCAAATTCTGCTTTGGCGCATTCTTTCAATTGTAATTGCATGCACTCTTACCTACGGCATGATGAAATTCGGCCATTAAACCATGATCGCAAATCATGAAATAAGCATGATGAAATTCGGCCATTAAACCATGATCGCAAATCATGAAATAAGCATGACGAAATCATGATGTAACGTTATATTAATTAAGATCTTGATGGCTAGTTCAAAAAAAAAAAAAAAAGATCACAATAATATCATTATTTTGAAACTATTCTTGTGTAAAACGAATATGTTCCAATAATAATCAACTTACATAAAAATACAAAGTACACTACTTAATAGCACAATCTAAAAGGGTCGATCAAATGACTAGAACAGTATTTTACGCTTGTCCTATATTAATTAATTATTGTAATATACACTATGAGTTATGATGCTAATATTTTGACTCAGCGATCACCCAATCATGAAAAAATAATTATAAGGGTAACATCCAAAGAAACGTTATATATACGCGGTCCACGTATCATATGAGTATGTACCAACAAAATTTAAAGTATAGTTTAATTTGCTCGCGGAAATGACGGAGGTTTTGCATGTGAAGTCGGGTGCCCTTTCGCTATACATAACCTGCTACTTCGCTAAGCATATACGAACTATAGTACTAATTTTGTAATGTATAGTGTGAGTATCATGAATGTAATGACGAATTTAACCTTATTGAATTCATTTCCTTCTAGATTACCTTAGCATGTATGAAAGGGTATTTAGGGAATTTCAAGCTCCAGCCATGAGATCTATGGTGTGGTGCTAATTGTAAAAAAAAGCTAATAATCTACTACTAATATTATTGAAGACGTACTACTTTATACATTGTTTATGTTTAAGATACTAACACTACTACTACTAATTTTAATCTAGTGATATAATAATACTACTAATAATCTACTACTATTGTACTATATATATGGCATTTCGGCACATACATTGGAAAACTTCATCATACAAGAAAACACACATATACACATAAAAAGTATAAGACAATCTCCATAAATCGAACACAATTCGATCATATATATAGATAGAGAAGGATAAATTGTATTTGAATCGATGGCGCGAGTCGAGGATAATGCTAATGGAAGAAGATCAACAAGGGTAAAAGTTGTGGTGAGGAAGCAAGATTTAGAGCAGATGCTAGGAGCAATAAAAGAAGGTAAAAATAGCAGTAATTATTTGGAAATGGTAAAAACAATTACAAGTGCATCAAGAGCATCTGCAGCCTTAGAAAAGCGTGTACAACAACTCATTGCTGTTAAAAAACAAAGGATCGCATTACAACAATCAACAAAGAGTAGAACTAAGTGTCACCATGCTTGGACACCTGCTCTGCGAAGCATTCCTGAAGAACGATATGTTTTCTAAGGTCATTGTGATCTTAATTAAATTTAGTTTTATAATTAGTAGGGCTAGATTAATGTTTCATGAAGTTTGTAGCATTACGCAATTGTAGTATTGTAACCCCTTTTTACAAAGTTTTGTACAAATTTGAAGGGAATGAGATATTTTAATTTTAGTATTCAAAGTTAGACTTAATGCGTATATGAGGGTGGATCGTATTTTGCATCGTATTCAAAGGTACCTAACTTTTCTTTACAGGTCTTGACATATTTAGGGATGGATTAATTAGAGTCGTCATAAATTTATCGAGTCTTTAGTCAAAACTTATTTCAAGTGAAAATCATGGAAATGGAGTATCATTTTTGGGATTTACATCTCACGCGCACACACCATTAACTGATCCAAGTAGGATGTTGATCCTTTATCCACATCCGCTTACTGAAGATAGATTTAGATCGTGTGGTTAATTAGTTGTCGTGTTAAGGCCTAAATTGAGAAGTAGTCTGTGGAGCATAAACCACGCACTTGTGTTAAGCAAGCGAAAAAGCAAGATTGACGGAATCGTTCAATTGAACTAGCAACAATATATGAAGAAACATAACCAAACCCTACCTCAAGATTCAAGAAACAGAGTATAATATCATCAAGAAAATAACTACATGTCTAGACCCTAAAGTTTAAAGTACCATTGTACATTTTGCATATTATATAATGGTTAGACCTTAATTTGACGGGTGTTTCTTATAAGACCATAACTACTAACTGAAATACCTAACATATATAGTACGTACTAGATTTTGTGCAATCGTCAAAAGTTAAAAGAAGATGGTTGCTTTCAGTCCTCCCAATTGTACGTCTCGAAGCTAGTTCATCGTTCATCACCGTACCATTCACCAAACATGGAGACTGCAATCAAAGACGGCTCTTCTTCACGTACGTATTGAATATCGATCGATCTTCGATTTATTTGATCTATTTATCCTCAGCTCCTTAATTCACGTCATAATTTTTAATTTATTTGTTCTTCATTATTGTGTACTATGATAGGGCTTCCTTGTGCTAGTAATGATGAAAAGCTTAAAGATTTGATGTTTCAAGTAAAATGCGTCAAAGGTTTCAAATCCGCAATACGTGCATTGTGCCACCCTGATCTTAACCCTCAAGGTTCAGCCCGCGTAACTGCTTCACCCTCCCCTTTTCCCAAGTTCGAAATCGTCGTTGTCAATCCGACCCATGGTGATCTTGACATGGCCTGTCTTCGTATCTCTCCGAGTCAAGCCGTAAAGTTCTAGTGCCTCGCTTCATTGACATTGAAGCCAATCAATTTGAATCAGGTGGCCGCAATACTCGAGGACGTCCACGTCCAAGATAACTAGATTATTACGGTGTTTCATGGACAGGGTGATGATCATCTTTCCTTCCAGCTCGGAAACGATATGAAGATTGTTCGCAAAGTTAACTTCACTAAAGATCCTTATGAATGTTATGATACCTTTAAACAACGCATCACCTCAAGATCATACCCTTCTGTGTTTGAGTTCGCATGCGTAGATGTAAACGCAACTGAGTTCAAGAACTCCATAGTTCCCAAGATAATTGCTGATGAATTTGGTACGTAAACTATACTCTTCTACACGTTATAATAAGTTAATAACGTATGTACCATGATATATAGTTACGTAATGTATACTGATGTGTGTTCATTTGTCATATTAATTTTAGTACAAATGGAGATTAAAGACATGGTGCTGATGTTTTCAAATCTTAGAGAATCTTGCTTGGTTTCTTGCAATATAACCATACTAAGCAAGGTAATCATACTTTAACTTGACCTAGTTATAATTGCATTGCTTGGATTTGACGATTAATAAGTTTAGTTGTGGCTGAATGATGCAGAAATGTGACCCGGGAGTGCATCGATCAACGATGATATGGCGTTATGTTCCATCAATCATACAAGGATCTCTAATGGCAGAGTTGGTCCAGATTTCCCTACTTCTAGTTCCTGCACATAGCGTGGTTCTCAAGTTCTCAAATCACCAAGTTGGCGAATTGATGATCCTCTACCGAGGCGCTTGGAACCTGTTCTACGGTAACTAGTGCTCCTGCTGATTGCTGATATTGTTCGAATTGCTGCTGATTGTTCAATCTGTTTTACCGACTTCCTGATAGGCGTGGCACTTTCGCCCAAGACAGTACACTCTTTGACAGTAAACAACTTCTTATATATCTGATCTCGAGCTGATGATGGTAGCTTACAAGTTACAACAGAACACTTGATGTAATAGAACTACTGTAATTTTTCTGCTGACAAATAAGTTCATTCAGACATTTCCATGCATAATAATACAGGAGCATTCTGTTTTCCGAATTCAGTATTCATGTCATGTCTGTTCTGCCTCACTACTAAATTACTAATTACTAATAAGCACAGTAAAAACCAGATTCTCATAGATGGAAGATTAAATCTTCTTATCCAAATTCATTTGCATCCAATAAAGTTAGGCTTTCTTCATAGGGGACTAGTTTCATAACCTCAGACGTTTCGCATTCCTCCAATTTTCTACTCTCAAATTCATGAGCCACCAGGACACAGCCTGAATACGTACACAACGATCCACCATCATCTGCAGCTGTATCGAACAAAAACCTCACCTTCAATGAGACACGTTCTAGGCTGTTGGTTTCCACATTAAGCAAAGGAGTCCACGAATCTGAATTCCCGTACTCTTTCATAACCCACAAGTTACGGCCCGAACCAGTAGTACATCTATGGGAGCATGAATCCCACAAGGAGAGCATACCCTTGCAAATAAAAGCCTGACAAGCCTGACCACACTTGCAAACGTTACAAGGCTCTGCTGGTACGTCTACACTGCGTAAGTCCTCGTCGTTGAGATCAAAGCACAAAAGGCTTACCCTCCCTGCCATTATACACGTCCAATGGTAAGCCCCATTGAAGCTTACCCCTTGGTAAAAATAGTTTGAGCGAGTCAGTTCATTAGGCTGAGATTGGCCTCGGGTCCAAGAATCTGTACTTAAGGAGTATACGTGAACATGGTCCTTCTCAGTGACTCGATCTTTACAAATGATAACGACCTTGAAGTCATCCTTGCTCTTATTGTTGACAAATCCGAAACCAATCAACAAATTTTTTTCATAATAATGCCAAGGGAACGAGAAAGGGATCGTCTTGTGCTTGTTAATAGACGGATTCCATAGACACAAGGTGATGACATTGGAGTTGTGATGACTCTGGTGCATCACAGGGTAACTTGTGCATACCAACCCCTTGCACGAATCGATTAGATTAACAAAGGGAGCAATACGACTGCCAAAAGCCTCTCCTCGTACAAGAGCATTACGATACAGATGTTGGAAGCCAAGACAACGAGGACGACGGGTGTTAGCGTTACACGCATGAAGGTTGCGAAATTCGGGATCACGAGTGATAAGGGAGTTCCATGATTTACAAACACACAGGAATCTTAACAGAGACTTTGAGGGTAAATAAGAAAGGATGTTGAAAATTAACTCAACTGGCAAGTAAACTTGATTCATTGTTTTCCTTCTATGTAACGCTTTCTCTTGGCTCAGTGACGACATTTTACCTCTCAAAAACAGTAACTTCTGCTGAAAAGTAAAAAAAGAACAATTTATAACTAACGGTAAAACTCTTCTTAATTCTCAGCTTCACATAGGACTGCTTCCACAGCACAGAACTATTCCAAAGCTAGATAGTAGAAACATAATAATTCACAAAATACACAATGTGTTGGGCCGAATTCTAGCCGATTTTTACCCAAAAGCTTATAAAGCCCTCCCACTGCTTCTATTTTTTTTGTCCATTGTGGGATATTTGAACACATGGGGGAAATTCCCGATCACGACAGAATGCACTGTCACTCTTAGGGTGCTCAGACAACTATAATGAGACTCGTAATTGCCCCCAAGTGTTGATTAGGCTCCACCAATAGAGAAAATTTTCATGTCTCTGCCCTAACATGAACTAATTTACGGCGAAGTAGCAATACTCCGTAACGTTAACAAATGAAAAGACCGTAACAAAACTAAGCTAGTACACCAATACACTCATATATACACCATACACATAACATTAACAAATGAAAAGATCACAACTAGTACACATAGTTGGAATTAAGGAAAATATGATAAGATGAGAAAATTCCCAGAGAAGAGTTTACCAGTTGGTATTTTCTAGCGGGAAAACTTAGAGAAAAAGCGCGAGATCGAAGCAATTATCCATTCAAAAACCCGGGATTAATATGAACTGATCATTTGGCCAATTGGATTTTACAAAGATTGCGGTATTTTGATCAGCTTAATTTTCAATTTGTGGAACCCTAAATAGAAATTTGGAGGAGAGGGGGAACAAACGGGGGGTGAATGGTGATAATGTCGTAAGATGTACTGTCGTTAACATTCACACAAACTCTAATGCTGCACGAATTAGTTGAAAAATAAATATTGTAATTTGGTCGTTTGGTTGTATACACGAATTTGCGTCATATAGGATATTCAAATCATACAATTCAAGACTATTTCAAAACTGTTGAGTTGATTGTAAAAAGTAATTTTTAAATTGAATTAAATTTGAAATTTTCAATACGGTCGATAACAAAAAAAAAAAAAAAATTTAACTTTTGTTAATTCATTGATTGTAATTTTGGTTGTTTGGTCGAATTCGGATTTGTTCGACACAAAGTTCTGTTCTTCTATCCACCCCTGCTGCCGTGATTACATAACATGAAGTGACGAAACATGGTATTTTGATTAATTGTTATTGATTTATTTAAGACTTTCATCGTATTCTTAAAGAATCAAAATGAAAGTGTAATAATCCCGATGAAATCATGAAAATGAAACTTTATTTTAAGAACTTGATCAATGATTCGTGGTAGCCTTGAAAGTTTTATATTTATGACTATTTATGTAAAACACATGATATTGGACTATAATATACTCGTAAGAAATTATACTACTTATTCATACGCAGAAATGTCACTCTTAATTAAACAGTTCGAACTCCAAAGTGCCTCTTCAAATTCATTAATAAGACTTGTAATATTGACTCAGTGATCCAATCATGATACTCCTATATTATCATTATTATTTTAAGGTATGATGATATGTATGTTATTTTTGGTTCAATACATACGTACCACACCAAAAATTAAATTCATTTAGAATTATAATTCCCCCCCCCCCTCCCCCCCGGAACAAGCGGGGTTTCTCATGTGAAGTTTGGTAGAATGTCTCAATACATACTACAAGTACCTCCTAGCACTACTAGTATTTTTTCCCCGGGAGTTGTACGTATATTACTTTTCAAGATACTCCATATGATATACCTGAAAACGATACAAATCATGAGAAGTGTGATGAATTGACCTGCTTGATGATTTTCTTTTATTCTAGGCCAACCTTAGCGTGACATTAAGAGTATTGTATAAGGATACACATTCAATTTTATATGTAACTTGTTTCAAGTCTGGATTTTTCGAATTTTAGATATAGGTCGCAAATTTATGGAGAAATTGGACTTTAGAGGAGGGAACAAGTCTCTCGATTGGCGTGTTTCTATTTCTTAACGATAAACCAAAATAACTATTAGTAATAAATTAATTTGATTATTATTGCGGTATATAGTGTATATACATTATAAAAGCTATAAATTTACAAATATATAGTCTGAGATACACTAATAAGCTTATCCGAGTATATTCTAATATTGTTGGTCACCGAGCTAAGTTTGTCTTTATCGGAGAAATGAGGACAAAAGTCTGAGTTTCATATTTTGTTTATAAAAATGTTGTTAATTATAAATTATAATGTATACCAAGTCACGCACCAACTATGAGGGAAAATAATTTAAGTAAATGAAGAAGAGAGGATGATTAGAATCAAATTTTGGTATATTTTTTTTGGAAGTGAGATTCTATTAGTCTATTACTAATAATATTCCTAAATTGTATCATTTTCTCATCATTATCATGTGCACTTTTAAACATCCATATATTGTTGCTATTGAAGTCATCACTATACTAGTACTATATATATATCAACATTATATGATCTATATATACTACGAAACAAAAACACATAAAGCAAAATTATTACAATAACCTCTATAACATCTACCAAATCAAAGAAACACTCTATAGCCAAGTTTTCATTTAAGCCAAAAGAGGATCATAGTGAGGAATTGTCTTCGAATCGATGTCATTAGTCGAAAGTAACAATGTTCATGGAAATGGAAGAAGATCAACAAGAGTGAAAATTGTGGTGAGGAAGCAAGATTTAGAGCAAATTATGGGAGCAATAAAAGATGGTAATAAGAAAAGTAGTCATTTTTTGGAGATAACAAGGGCAATTTCAGCTGCAAGTGCATATAAAGCCTTAGAAAAGCGTTTACATAATCTCGTTGCTGTTAGAAAACAAAGAACACAACAATCATCGAGGAGTATACGAAACTCTCGACGTGGTTGGACTCCTGCTTTGCGAAGCATCCCTGAATAGTGCTATACTGCTATACTATATATGTCATTGGCGTATCTATAAAGTTAAGAATGGGTCGAGGGTCAATCCCCCGAACTTACATAGTTGGTATACATAATAATACATACACCATTGTGACCCCTTCAAATAATTTTTGAGCGGATGATGTTTTATGTTATGTGAAGCTTGTAGCACAAGGGTAAAATGTCTACTGTAATTCTATAACTTTCTTGAGTTTGGTTTTTGAAAACATCAAGGGAATAAGAGTGCTCGGTCCATCCAAATATTTGTCCCACATCGACCAGTGGCAGTAAATCTCAATTCGCGGCAATCCATAGTTGAAAATCCAACAACAGTTCGGCCCACATCGACTCAGCTTACTAGATAGACAATGGGCCTCCATATAAAATGATCCAACGGATACAGAAATTGAAGTTGAAATTCAAAGCAACATTCTTCTCATGTTTAGGTTGTTCGAGTTGTTCAAGGTATACTTTCTCCCACCCAAAATGATGTCCCTTTGTATCAACAAGTTTTCGGGATGGGATAATCATACTCCGAGGTAAGAAGGAGATAATTCATGGGACTCGACCTATCCGAAACCGGCGGAAAGAGAAACTTGTAAATTTTATACGCTTAACTTGTTAAACCATACTCGTTTGTTTGTCCATAATATATAAGACTCGAGTTAGACTTGTCCCGAGCTCGAGTCTGCATTTGGTCATTGTGAATTTGTGAACACTAGAGAATCTTTACGCAACAAATTTAATTTCGCCGGCAATGCAGATACGGAAAAGAGATACAAAGCCCATAAAATTCAAAAGTGTAGCCACGCATCATGGCCCATATATAGCTCCCTTCTCTTTGAAGGAATAAATTTTGTGAAATTTCAAAGCAAAAATATGTGAAGTATGCACTTTCGGGGACCAATTATGCATTATTACACCTTTAAATTTTGGTTTCCCCACTTCTATATGACTAAATCCTCTTATAATTTCCATTTATTATTAGTGTGAAAATTGTGATCAAGTTAACCTATCTTGTAATACACATAATGCATGTATTAAGATTAATGTAATATGTATAACAATGCAATGCATGGTGTCTACACTGTTTTCACTTTTATAAGTTTATTGGACAACATATCAAATATAGTACGAGTATATACCAATGATAATTTTGCGAGAATCTTACTTATCTTATAAACATGCATGGCCCCTATAATTAATTCTTAACTAACGTACACTACAATGATTTGATATATATGTACCTTAGTAGGATGCCTATATATGCTCAATAGGAGAAAATGCCGTGAAGTTTCATTCATCGACTCGTTCGTTTGTTACCGTTGAGGACCCATCTAAGAAGCAAGCTAATACGTCTTCTTCTTCAAATACAAATTCATATGTTTCCAAACCCTATTTGTTCCTTACTCGGATCGGAAGGTGATGATGACGGCAGGAATAATGTCCTAGTACTGGAAAATTGGTAGCTAGTATCGCGGTAATAAATTAACAACAAGACGATAAGCGACACAACTTCATAGCATTGTTTCTTTACTAATGTATTACAAATTATACTGGCATACGTTTTCCGTTTTACTAGCCCCAACAATGTGTTGGGGCACAACATTAGAGAGAAAAAATGGGGAAATGGTGCCGTGGTGGGCCGTAAATTTATTTATTTATTATTTATTTATTTATTTTTTTTTTAGTAATGTTACAAAGAGACTACGAAAAAAACGATGAAGGAAAATCTTCGAAAACTAAGTCAGAAGTCCGATGAAGAGAAGCACCCCAACTAGCCAGATTGTGAGCCAGAACATTAGCCGATCTACGAACCCAAGCAAAAGTACTAGAAGGGAGATTCTGACTCAGGAGCAAAGAGTCGGAAATAGGGACCCAAATCTCCCAACAAGGACTAACCTCGCGATTCAGAGCACTGATAACACTAAGATTATCCCCTTCAAATTGGCCGTACATTTTCTCTACATGTTCTTTCTCTCAAATGTTTTCTCTAGCATACTTTTCATATTGCTTGTTAAAATTACTTATTTTAGTCGTCGCGTAAAGTACCACCCAGTTACGATAAACAATAATACGTAATACTCCGTATATGCTAAACTAAAGGCCGGTCATTATGTACGGATTTTTTTTTATCATAGTTCGTAAGGTGTGGAAATTATTATAAAAAGCTGTCTAATGTGACAACTATTATAAATAAGATCATACCAGTCTTAATACTCACAGTCCAGTAATGGATTTTTACGAGGACAAAACTTAGACGCTACTCATTCCTTCGTGCTTTAACTTTTTTCAACTCTTAGTGATGCATATAAGTCATAGAAACGATAAAAAGATTAAAAACAGAGATACGAAAGTGCATGTCCTACTCTATTGCTTGTATACTTTTGTTTGGTGAAATATTTTCGCATCGTCAAAAGAAAAGAAAAAAAATTCCCCCACATTTTAATAAGGTTATTTATCAAAACTACTATTTTGGCAAAACTATTTACCAAAACGACCATATACCAAAACCTTAAAAGCCCAGTATGTTTCAGAAGACTAAAATGATCGTCATACTAAATTCGTCCCAAGATACACAATAATCCTTCTTTATTTTTCTCACTTTAATTTACTTTTCATTGTCTTGAAAACGAAAGAGTTAACCGTTAGTACTAGTTTTGCTTCATACTCCCCACTTCAAGAGTGTACTAAAAGCAAAAGCAAGAAATGACCCACACTTCATTACCTCACTACTCCACAATATCAAGCTTCCAAATTCTATGATATTATTTTTCCTCTTTATTACATGATGTGATTGTTATTGTTACTCTACTAGAGTGATTTTTACTATTGTACGTACGTACTACATACATACTACAAATCAAACAATATATAAACCATAGTCCATATATTACAAGTATCTTAAAGAGTTAAATTCCCGGCCATTTCTTGCTAGCCCTTTCTTCCTCTTTACTTGTCATCATTCATATATAAACCATTACATCAACATAATCATGGACAATAAGCTAGGAAGCTTAC
This sequence comes from Spergularia azorica, assembly GCA_038382645.1. NCBI lineage: Eukaryota > Viridiplantae > Streptophyta > Magnoliopsida > Caryophyllales > Caryophyllaceae > Spergularia > Spergularia azorica. The sequence continues at coordinate 17,832 of JBBYHQ010336770.1, forward strand.
GCCACTTGTTTGTGACAATGTTCTTGGCAGCATTCGCCGCATTCGTCACGTTGCCCGCCATAACAGACATCACGATGGCCGCAATTTGTCCCGGCGAAGATGAATGCTCCCTTGCCATCTATCTCTCTGGTTTCCAGCAAGCGGTACGTCGTTGTAATAACTTATACTTGATACTTCATGAGTTCACGCACGTAGTAGTTATGTGATTGTCAGTTTGTCACACGTGAGTGTGTAGTTTCCAAAGAGTGATTTTTACACTCATGTTACTCAATGTTATGATTTTTCACGGTCTTAATTATATGAAAACGTGATGATCTCGACTTTTTTTAATGGTTTACAGTGTAATATTCGACTTTTAAAATTATATCAATCGAGACTTTGGACATGGCATTGCATTTTGTGCAAAGGATGAAATATACAGAACATTATATTTCAATTTTCAATTCGGAAGTGCATGCTTTCTTGTAGTGTAATATGAGTATATACGAATGTTATCAATTAAGTTAAAAAAATCATCTTCTTCTCATGGCATCCTAGTCATAACACATAAGGTGAAGGAAGTCTTGAAGGAGAAGAAAGAACCGACTTTTTTTTTTTGGTTCTTTTACTTTCTCTGGTTTTCTCTTGTGTAGTGGTAATTGAAAGGGTCACTGAAAAAAAAAGAGAGCAACTTCAGTAACTAAAGGTTTTCTATACATTTTTGGCTCACCAGAAAATTTAAGCTAGAATCTTTCCTAACCCGAAGTCGAATGTTCTTTCTAAAGGCAAACGGTGAGAAACGACAAATAGGGTTTGAATTTTTGGGAGTAAAAACTAAAATGGTAGCCGGTGGTATCCAGGGGTAAACCAACCCAAGATTGAATTACTAGGGTTAGAAATGGGGTCATCAAGCAGTTAGAGTCGATAGTCGATACCACCCGGCTACCATTTTAGATTTTAAATCAACGGTTATTACAACATAGGTGGAATTAAGGTTAATAGAGAAGTTACACGCACAGAGAATTAGAGGGGGTTATATTTATCGGTTCTTAATATTGTTAAGACTTTACTAAAATTGATCATCTTTACTTCACAATAATCAAATAGGTTATTTGCTTTTCATCTTTAAAAGAACAGACAACATCGTTAGATATATCAAGTGGTTAATTTCTATAATTTGAACAAATAGAGTGTTTCTATAGAAAACTAGAAAAGGGTTCTTCATTTGGTGTTTTGGGTGGCATGTCATACGACGTACGCATGCTACTTTTTCCTGATCTTGAAATCAATTTTTAGCATTAGCCAATTAAACAACATTACGTTTACTCTTATAAAATCCCCACTCTATATTTGGACATTGCTTACTTATCACTAAATCTCAAACCACATACATGGTGATGAGGCCAAGCTAAAAATGAATAATGAACAATCGATTAAAAAAGAAAAAAAGTTGCGTAAAGAAGTGGAAGAAGTCTTAAATATCACTCATAGCTAGAAAACATACGTAAAACGAAATGAACAAAGGGAAATATTTACCTTTGTTGGAGTATTACAATTTCATAAAATTTTAAGCTCGTTTTATTACGAAAATCATTGCAAAACAAATCATGAAGAAAAACATGGGTTTTGGAATGGAAAGTCAATTGTTACTCTTTCCACACTCTTGTATGCTTACCTTCTATGGATAGATGTTGCTATCCAATAAATGTGTTAATTAAGTAATAACTCTACATGTAATCATACTATACAAATCAAGTTTTTCAATAAGCAACTAACTAATTAATATCTTCTGGACTTTTTCTCCAAAGAAATGAAAGATGAACTATTAATAGACGTATCTCTTCTTTTAATAGGTACGTAGTACTTCATAAAGTAAGCTTTGTGAAATGATACGGAAGACAACTATATTGGATGTGTCGATATATACTCCGTAGTTGATACCGTATGGTAAATGCAGGTAGCAGGGTTAGGAGCAGTGTTGATAACGCCATTGATGGGCAACTTATCGGACGTGTACGGTAGAAAAGCTCTCCTGACCTTTCCTTTGACCCTAAACATCCTTCCTCTTGGTAAGCTATATCATCTATATTACGAACCGGTTTCACTCTTACTCTGGTACATAATGTAAATAAGGTCGACTATTAACAGATCTTTGTACAACGATAATACCCACCAAGAGTACAAGTTTGTTTTATTTCTTAGCTAAGTAACACAAAAAAACATTTTCTCGCAACAAATGATTTTCACGTTCTTGTTATTTAGTTTTATGAATGAAAGGTTAAAATTGGCGATATAGACATAACATTTTGGACGTTCCCGAGAAAACTTGTTAATCTTCCTTGAGTATTATTTCGAGATAAATGGTGACTTTATGCTATTAAATCTCTTTGCTCTTTAAATTATCTTCTTTAGGGCATTTGAATTTGCCTTTGAACAAAGCAATATTATGATTTATGAATGTGGGTAGCTTTTTTTATTTTTGGGGAACAAATGTAGACATGCTTTGAACATTGGCAAATTGGCAATAATATCACTGTGTTTGGTCCCAAATCTCTCTCCTCCAACCTTTAATGAAAATGGATATCATGAGATAAGGCATGGATTTTGATTGCCTTCATCATGAAGATGACTTAAAGTTACCATGCCACAAAAATTTTTAGCCTTATTTCTTAAGCAATAATCTTAGGGGTGACATGAACATATAACAACTGTGATTGAGGTTCTCTAAAAGTTCGGAAATTAGTCTACCGTGTGAAGTAACTTATAAGGCGCAAATTTATTTACATCTTTTTTATTTGTCCTTGAAAAAATGATAATTTTTTGGTTTACGAATTATAGTAAACTCCACGAACCTTATAATAAGACAACTCTAAATGATCCTAATCCTCGCATTACGGACATGACTACTTCGTATGGGTCAATAACATAACTAACGACCATGAAAATTGGCACTCTGTAGTGGTATTGGCGTATAGAAGGGAGACCGGCTTCTACTATGCCCATTACGTGCTCAGGACACTGACAGCCATGATCGGTGACGGCACTACTCAATGCCTCTACCATGCTTATGTGGTACGTACTTTCCTCAATACCCTTTACTATACTGCGGTCTCTTGGATGCGAATGACGGAAAATGAATCAAGGGGTATGATCAATACGACACTGTGCTATGCACATCTACATGTGACAACAGAGTACATAGACGTGAATTTTATCCATGACCTCAACACAAAACAGTGAATTATAAGGCGCATCACCATTACACACTGTTATCGATCATACATTCATACCTCGCTTCTCACTCTAGTAGGATATCTAAGAATGAACGAGTAAGTAAAAGGTAAGAAATTCAAGGAAAGTCCTACAAAATCATGTCAGTTCTCATCAGCTCCAAAACTTCTATTTAAAAGACTAGAACACATATAACATAACTTTTATGTAAAATAAACAAATTTACAATCTATCACCCTATAAATGGAATCAAAATAAGAAGTAAAGGGCAAATTAAGTAGCTGGGAATATAACTAAGGTTGAGTGAGCAGCAGATCAGTACTGGCTTTTCCAAGTTCTAGTTCTCAGGAATCTACGATGTACAATCAGTACAACGGTGGAATCTCTAATTGATTACCAAATCTTCTGTTATCGCTTTTCAGGCAGATAACATTTCAGAAAGCAAAAGAGGAGCAGCCTTCGGAATTCTAGCAGGGGTTGGCTCTGCTGCATTTGTTTGTGGTACTTTATCAGCCAGGTTTCTTACAACTGCTCAAGCATTTCAGGTTCTCCTCTATCCAAGTCAACAACAAATCATTGATCATCACTAACCTAGAGGCAGTCTATTTACCTGATCGACACTTACTGCTGTCATTAACATTACAGGTTGCCACATTTTCAGCCATGGCCGCCACAGTTTATATGAGAATTAACCTACAAGAGACAACCCGAGAAGTCGAGAATTCAGCTCAGCCACTCCTGAAATCTGAGCAGAGCAAGTCCTTGGATTGTGAGTCATCAAAAAAGGTTCAAATATTTAAGAATATGCCTTCTATTCAGAATATCAAGAGTTTGCTTGGAAGCAGGTAAGCTACTACCAAATTTCCATTAACCTTCTAATTAACCCTTCAAATGAACACTAACACATCTTAACCGTTTAAACTTCTCTCTTTGCAGCAAGACATTCTCAAGTGTCGCCATAATAGTTCTACTCAATAGTCTAGCGGATGGGGGCATTCATTCATCCTTGATGGTACTCTCACAATTCCCACCTTGATTACCACTTAAACTTAGGCAGATATAAACAGAGCTAGGCTAAACAGGAGATATCTGAAGAGAAATGTTAAAACGTACTCATTCCTGCAAAAGTAAAACCGCCACAATTGCAAGTACCAAAATCATGTTACAAGCTTAGCATCGCCCATTCCTACATTCCCTCACCGTGTTCTCCAAAGTAACGAGACATATTTCACAGACAGGGATGAGATAAATTAATCATGCAAATAGAAGCATCTAACAGTAAAAATAAAAGGCACATGTCTGAGTTATCTTCTTTTCGTAAATCTCAACTCTGTAACTCTAAAATTATTTTACTTGATGCAGTACTTCTTGAAAGCACAGTTTCACTTCGGGAAAAACCAGTATGCATACTTGATGCTTATTATTGGAACTGCTGGGATGGTCTCCCAGGTATGACATCTACTAAAGGTTTCATATTTAATCTTTACAACAACTTCTCACAGTAACACACAAAAGTGCTAAAATTTTGCAGCTAATTCTCATGCCCATGCTGCTGCCTCTACTAGGAGAGGACATATTGCTAAAAATTGGACTCTTTGCGGCATGCACAGGCGTCAGTGCCTCTCTCTTTCTCTATTCAGTTCCATTCCCCTCCTTTCACTCCCCACTACCAGCATAAAGAGGAAAAGAAGTTTTCGTGTTCCTTAATTAAGTAAGATGCCACTTATAAAGCACCATACTGATCCAAGCCAATTACTTTTTTCAGATGACTCTTAACAGCATCGCGTGGGATGTATGGGTAATTTCTCTAGACTTAGCTGAGTCTCACAAGGGAAAACAGTAATCCAGCTGTAAACATGAAAATTTCACAATGTTTTCCACAGAACAATCTTTGATACTTATTCGTGTTCTCATGTTGCCCAATGTTTGACATATATTTTGCCTCAGGTCATTTATGCTGCAGCCGGGCTTTCAGTAGTTGTCACCTTTACAATCCCATGTGTAAGTATCTCAACTTTGATTGCATTCATATTTCTTTTTTACATTTAATAACACGCAATGGAAACTCTAAACCTTGCAGTTGAGAAGCATCGTCTCCAAACAAGTAGGGGCTGATGAACAAGTAAGCTGTCTATCTCCTTGTTTGACAGAACACCTTTTCCTCGTAGTCTCAATTTTTCTACTAATTCCTGAAACTACTTTACCTTTTTCCTTCATCTATCTACCCTCTTTTACCGTCATCCAAACTATAACTTTCCTACTTTTTTCTTTCCACATGATTTTAGGGCAAAGCTCACGGGTGCATTTCAGGGATAGTGTCGTTGGCAAACATTATCTCTCCACTGATTTTCAGTCCTCTAACTGGTAGGTCAAACCCACATTCTATTATTCCTACAGCGGGAAGAGTAGACTAACATAGCTTTTTGCTGTGACCCAGCTACTTTCCTATCGAACAAGGCACCATTTAAGTTCCCTGGATTCAGTCTATTGTGCATCGCATTCTGTATGGTAAGGTCAATCCCAAGGTTCCAATATTCATTTGTCAGAAACTTAATTGCTAACCCAAATGGGTGAAAAGGTTGTTCAGTCATGAGGAATTCACAAAAAAAAACCTCTGATCTATGCAGGCAATAGCTTTCATTCAAAGTCTGATGATAAGGAGGGCTCCTGCAATTCCAACTCACAAGGCCAACGGGAAAGCTACATTAGCCTAGACTGCTAAACCATATACTTGTAGGGTTGTAGTAGGAACCACATTCAGATCAGTTCTATAACATCTAAGGAGGGCATTCTCAAGATTGCAGCGCCATGTATATACTAAGAAAAGATATCGTCAAAAATAGGGCCCCACTAGCTGTTGTACTCCCTCCATTCATTTCCAAGCTTCTTGTTTGCTTTTGCACAAAGTTTTAGGAATGAATTAAAAATTATTAAAACTAAGTGGCTAAATGACATTTAGCACTTAGGAGCCTCTGATTGGCTCAAAAGTTACCAAAACAGGAAACAGGAAGGTTGGTAATGAATTCCCCTAAAAGGAAAACAGGAAGCTTGGAAATGAATGGAGGGAGTATATACTAAGAAAAGATCTCGTCAAAGAAAAGATCTAGATGTTGCTTTAGCCCAGCAGAGAAACCAAACAGCATCATCTTCTGCAGTGCTCACAGCTATGGCAAGTTAGACCTTACAGGTTACCTCTGAATCCCCAAAAATATGTAAACAACCTATATTCTCCAAGCTTTGGGCTTTGAAGCAAAGGGTATTTTATAAAAGGCCCCACTATAGCTCTCGGCTAGATCTGTGGAAGAGACTTCACGGATTGAGAGACAATGTGCAACCGATCACTTAGATCTGAGGAAGCATCGGGTGGGTGTATTTACAAAAATGTAAAAATTAAAGAGCATACAAATTTTTATCTGTTTTGGTAAGTAATAGAGGATCTCAACTCAACAACACCAAAGGGGGTGACACTTGCAGCAGACAACTTAGAAACTTCAAGAATATCACTTCCAGATTTGCGACTGCTCTAAATCACGCATGGCTATAGAGCTAAAGTAGACATTATTATACTGCGTTGGCAGGGCAGATAATTTAAAAATGAATTGAGATTAAGAATACAAGGATAACAAAGCTACTTCACAGCTACAGAGATGTAAATACATAGATATAGAATGTACATACTATGAACATGCCGACCTCCAATTTCTTAGATACTGAAGAAGCTATCATCACCACTGTCAGCATCACCGAACTCCAAGTTCAATCCAGCTCCATCTCCTCCATATTTGAAGCTTGAATTCAAGTAACATTTCATGCCATCAAATAGATTCAGATTATCCACTAGCTTGTGGTAAGCATTGCAGCCACAACACTACAGAAAAAATATAAAGTTACACAGGTTAATTTGATGATGAAAACAAAGGAGAAAGAATATAATTCTTATCTAGATTGTTGCTGACAATCGGCTTTTCTAAGGGGAAAAAAAATATCTAGTCTTACCCTTGTCTTGCAGAGAAACTGTTTCTGAATGACCAATAACAAATATAGAATAAAAAATGAAAAAAAAAGATGCGGACATAAAGATAAGACTGAAGCTGTCTTGACGAGAGAACAAAAAAGGGAATAATTGATATAGAATGTCAAATTCATGTCCAGAATCCAGAGCGACAGCTAGTTGAAAGCTCATGAAAAGCATAGCAAAGAGAATATTATCAAACATTTTGGGTCCTAACTCCCTATTATTGAAGCTAAGTAAAGTATAGAAGTAGAACTACAACCAAAGGATAAAATACCATATCTGTATACAACAGAAGAAACGAGCACATTACCTGGACAAAGACTGTACCATCAGTATAAGCATGTGGATTAATGGCACGGGTTGTTCGCTGACTACAAATGTTACAGGTAAATGCAATCAGCATTCTCCGTCTAGGTGATTTTGTGAACAGAGACCAGGGAAAAGTAGAAATCTTTGCGGCACTAGATTCAGCATCCCCAGCAGATTCAGGCGGCCCCTCCATACCAGAACCTGTTGTCCACCCTTTGCCGGTGGCAGCACTCAGAACCAAACCCATGGCCATATCCTGAAGGAAAATAAGAGACACAAGTCACATGACATGACAGAGCATCAGCCCCATTCATAAACAATCCACAACATAATGTATAATTCGCCATCCAAGTTCCAGTAATTACAAACAAATAAGGTGTCCACAAAGTCTCAGTTAAATAAATCAAAGCGATAGCCCCCCCCCCCCCCTTTCCATTTCGCCATTCCCTAAATGGCTAAATCCTCGTTATTATCTTTACCAAAAACTAGGTTTTCCAAATGTTTCTAACCGCGCTCCCCCTCCAACCATTCTTTTCGTCATTCGGTAATCAAACAAGAAACCCACGAATGACTCAAAATTCAGCAAAAGATCAAAACTTTCATTCATCCGCGCTAATTACAGCAGTAAATAACGTCCTCAATACAATCCCTTGAACTTTGTCAATTCTCATCGAAATTTCGCTCATTCAATTGATTCACAAACACTCTAAAAACAACCACATATTACAGAGCAATCGAACCATTTTACTTCAACAAACTAACGGAATAATTAAAGTTTTAATCCCTATTTTCCAAACCCAATTCAGCTGCAGCTCAATCAACAAAAGTCTGAAACTTGTTGTAGAAGATACAAAACTAAAACAAATACAACAATATAATTGATAAAAAAAAAAACAGAATTACCAATCAATTACCTTAGATAAAGGGGAGAGAGAAAGGCCCTTATTATCATTTCCAATAGGAACAATTCTCATCTCGTCGGAATTTGATCGAAGCTCCGAATCATCATTTCCACCTGCAAATAAAAATTATATGCCAAAATTCCAACCAAAAAATATCAGAAAAATGTTAATAACAAACCCAGAAAATATACAAAATTAATATGAAAAAAGTGATCACCTTTGGAATTGGAAGCGACAATTGGGCGAAGAATAAGAGGTCTGGAAGGAGTTTTGTTATGTGAGAAGAGAGAGCGTGATGGAGAAGGAAGTCTGATTGTTGCTGTTGCAGAAGACATGGTTAGGGCTTCCATGATCACAGTTTTGGAGAGAGAAAGAGAGGAGAGAGAGAGAGAGAGATTTTTGTTGGGCGTTTTGTTTAGTTAGCGACGAAATGACTGTCCGTTAATATCCTTCCTTTTTTTGTTTTCGTGGAAGAAAATATAAGTCGTTCTCATTTTTCTAGTTGTCGATAATTCGATTTTAAAAAATCGGTCTAAGTACTACGGAATCGCTAAAATATAAGTAACGCTTAGAATCTTAAATTGTCTCGATTTGAGTTTTACTTCGCAATGTTTAAGCACATAATGTAAAGTTTAGTGTTATTTCGATTCATCCAATTACATTCCGAAACCAAATAAAAGAGGTATGTTGTGCAAGCATATTGCGGCCATCTCACTCAAAGGAGTGTAAGGGGTTCCTGTTATATGCAGCAACTGGGTTTCTTAAACTATGAAAACTGGAAGTAGAAATTGTGGCACAAGGCTTACACTGAATAGGTTCAAACCTCGAAACAACGCCATGTCGCCATAGCCCATACTATAAATCTTTATGTATATACACAGAGAGAGTAAAGGAGGGCAGAAACTAGAGCCAATTTCAGAAACCCAAAATTTTACATGTAGATATCTTAACTCTGAAGAGACCAGATGATGGAAGTTTATTCCTTGTATCATTATGTACATTTTGGTAACTCAGAGCTATCTTCCACCAAGGGGGGTAAAATAACCCACGGTATCAAAGCAGAATCAGCTGAAATAGTCCTCAGGGCCACTATCGTCTCCACCACCACCACCACCATCATCATCAGAAGAATTGCCATTGCGCCTGCTGAATGACAATATAAGATCTATGAAGTCCTGCCTCAGACCTGAAGTTTCTCCTCTGGCCTCAGGGCTAGATAGGCGACTTTCCAGTGAAAACAATTGCAACAGCAGCTCCTGTGGCGAAGTCACACGATACATCCAGCCCCTTTGCCTTGGCCTTAACTGAACATGGATTAAAAATGATCGTCGTTAGTATCATTATCACCATCATTAAAAGTTTCATTGTTGTTAGCTCCACTATCATCATCCACATCAATATCCCCAACGTCGTCCTCATCACCACCACCACCGTCATCATCGTCGTCGTCGTCGTCATCATCATCATCAATAGAATCAGAAAAATAAAAAGAATAAACAACCTCACTTAACACTCCATCCTCATACTCAGATTCATCATCGTCGTCGTCATCATCATCAGAACCACCAATGGAAAAGAAAAAAGACCTATCACTCATCACCTTTTCAAAAAGTAAGAAAAGTTAGACTATCTCTGCCGCTCATGACACTAATAAAACACATATTCGTCCAAGAATGTTACACGTAATTTGCGAGTTGGATCACAGCAACACCACCAGAAAGTATGACGGATTTCATGAGAATTGAGATGGACGGTAACAAGTCAGACACAAACCACTGGTGACAATTTGATTATCTAAGGCCCTCGACTCCAAGTGGGCCATGGGACTCGAGCTTTGTTTGGCAATTAGGTTAGATTATAATCTGATTGTCAAAGTTGTATTAGCAATTTGTTAAAAGTGTTTGGTAAAATTAGTTAGTCGTTAGCTGATATATAACGTAAAAAGACATAAAAGGACATGTTTTCCTTGTTATACAAAAAGCCGTGAGGGTAATTATTGTCATTTTAAGACCAAATTGCTTTTGCCCAATAAATTATTGAAATTCTGGTTTCTTAGCTTATAGCAAGTTGTCTTAGTAAATTCAAACCCCTTTCCCTCCCTCATAAGCTCCAATTATAAGACTCTTCTATAATTCAATTGCAAATTTCTCTCTCACAACAACTACAATTGCACCTCAAGTTTGCCAACCCCCAACAGAAATCGAACCAACTTAGTCAAAACCAAAGTATCAATGATACAAATTGTGCCAGTCTGCAGACTGAAGTGACAGTATTATCTTTCATCAGACATAATTAAGGATTCTCTAATAGCGCTTGTTATGTTCCCAAGGCCCAACCTTGGCTTAGTAATGCACGAGAAGTGCAAGGGAACAGACTCAAATGTCCACAAATTTTAAGGTTAAGAAAAAATTCAAAAAGTAAAGAACCACAAAACAGCAAATCGGCTTTTTGATGAGGCAAGAGAACAGAAGGTGAAGATAGAGAAGAAAGGCATCACCTATGAGCTTGACATGACCTAACTGATGCATAAGCTACTACGTCTCAGTATTAAGCTCAGAAAATTTGTGTCAAATTTAGCATCAGAATCACTTATGTAGACCTTATAGAGAATTTACATACAGACAAAAAGACATACCTCATCTATGTTGGAAGGCAAAGTAGCCCTCTCCATGGCCTTTGGAGTCCATATCTTGACATCATTCTCAATTCCACTACTGGCTAGAATTGTAGAATGTGGATGTGACTCAATGCAATTTACCACATACTTATCAGCTTCCATGACACGGAGGAGCTCTCCACCCTTTTTTCTCCAAATAAATATTCGGCCACAATCTGATCCACTCACCACATACTCACACTTCGGCCCAAAGAAACTCACACCCTTCACTGTATCACGATTACAATGGCCCTTGAAAACTTGAGGGGCGGGCTTTGTGTCTGTATCCATGAGTGATTTAGACGAGACAGTGGAATCATCACATGTTGGCTCATCAGCATCACTGCATTTTGACGCAGGAGATGATGGAGCAGCAGGATTTGGTCCCCATCCCATATCTTTATTAAACAGATAGATATGCTCATCATTATAAGATACAAGAAGCTCACTCTGATCAGAGAATGCTAACCCTGTTATGCTCACATCATTGTTACCAAGCAAATGTTCAGGGCAGAAATAATTAACGGGCTGATCAAAATCAGTAGATCCATCCCACTTATATCTCCGGATATCATAAAGCCGGGCATACTCATCAGAACCTCCAACAGCAAATAAATTAGGATTCCTTGGATCAATTGTTATACCATTAAGGTCCACGAATGGCTTTCTATTGCTCCGCTCAATAGTCGAATGACAAGTGAAAAGTGAGGTCGAAGCTCCCGATCTCAGATCAAACTGTATGAAGATAGAAAGTATGAACCTTTAATACAGCTTCAATAACATAATAGACGACATACTGGAATAGCAAGGAAAAACTCATGTGTTCACGTTAAGTATAGTGTAAATATGGGTAAATATTAATTTGGTGATCTATCAGAGCTTTAGTAGTATGCAGGACAGCAGATCATGTTCAAGCAGAATTCTGCCCCTCTGGAAGAAGGGGACTTGAGGAGGGAGATTTAATAAAATGATTTCCAACCAGCCATATCAAATCTGCTCATCAGCAACTAGGTGATCAGAGATAAACAATTCCACAATTAATTAAGACTACAGGCAAGCGAGGTGAAATAGAAAGAAATAAGTTAGCTATTGCTGAGTGAACTAAAACTTAGAAATAAGGGATCATCATAAACACTGTACATGCTAAACACAGGGATAAATGTTTTTTTTTTAAACAGATCAAGTTACTAATAGAATCTACGAAGACATTCAGCCAGCAAATTAACAGAGACAGGCCAAACTAATGCTACCCATGTAAACTCCAACCGTATTCGATTAGTTCATTTAAGTTTAAAAATCCCTTTTTGCAGAAAAATAGAAAATAAAGAAGACAAGATCGCGAATATTACATGCTGAACCAGCCCATCTTCACCACAAGTATAAAAGATGTGAGGACTTCCAGGTTCAATTGCCAACTTATGAGCTCGTCCTTCATGCACACCAAGCAATGAGGTCTCCACACGACCATTGTCAAGAATTTGTGCATGTCTTACCTGTAGTTAAGAATAGCGAAAGGGACAAAGTAGCAACTTTAGAGTCATTTGACATCAACATGGAATCTATGCCTATAAGAAAAATGCAAAAAAAATCAAAATTCCCAAGATTAAGTGAAACATGTCCTTCCAAAATTCGAAGACAAGTAGAAACTTTTGACTATAATAGTAACTCCCAATGCATCAAAACGTTTTAACAATTGAACAACTCTGTTTTCAACTTCACGAAATAACTCATACGAAATTACTAAAATTAGCCATCTAGGATGCACAGAAAGTACCTGACCATCAGCTGCACAAGTAACAATGCTTCTGTCATCACTGTAAGGCATAAACTTTGCCTGAAACACATTGTTATCATGGCCAGATTGAAACGCAAGTTTGATATGGCCGATTTCCCAATCCCATAATATAACTTTCTTGTCATCAGAACCAGACAATAGAATATCACCAGATCCATTAAAGCTCACAGTATTCACACAACCTCTGTGCTTCTCTAGCTTCCTCAAGAGACCAAGTCTTAGAATAAGGTCCTGGAACAGAAGTTACAATTTCAATACAGCTAGTTCAGCAACCGATAACTTAACTTCCATACAAACAGATACGAAACAACATTCACATTCTGATTACTGACATCCAAAAACTGATACTGCGAACCCCAATTTCTAAAGACAAGCAAAGATGTTAATTTCAGAGTCCACACCATGAACAACCTACTCATTATCGAGTGAACTTTCAATCTCAATGTGCATCAATTCTCTCATAGAACCCTGATCACCAACTCATAACACTCTTCTCATAAATTCTTTAACATCTAAATTACAACTAAATTCCGAGAACCCGAAGAATTCACTACTTACAGCAACTCTATACAATCAAAAATCATGGGGCAAAAACTACACAACGGAAACAAAGAACTCAAACCAGGAAACCTCGAAATTCGACGAGCTGTAGCTACCAATGCAAACAATCAAGTGGTAATTGAACTTCATCCTCAACCATTTTAAGCATAAAGATCACAAATTTACAACTTCCACATTCCTCATTAAATCAAACCCACAAAGAAAAAGGAGACAATTAACCAAATTACTAATAACATTCAGTAAAAAAGCAAAAAAAAAATAAAAAAAAATGATCAGGTGTCAATTGAACTACATTATCAACCATTTTAAGCACAAAGATCACAAATTTAAAACTTCCACATTACTAATTAAATAAAACCCAGAAAAAAAAAGTGGCCAATTAATCAAATTACTAATTACATTAAGAGAAAAGGGCAAAAAATGATCAAAAAAACATTCAATTGCAAATTAAAATTAGGGTTTAGGAAAAGAGGGGAAACCTCAGAAGCAGCAAAACGGTGGGCGAAGTTTCTAGAAGAAAGTTGCCCAACTTCTCTTTCCCAAACATCAACAATCGCCTTATAACTCCCACTTCTAGGCCTTTTTACACCCATCTCTCTGCCCCAAAATTAATAACAAAACCCCCCCAAAAAAACCCTAATTTGTAATTGTTGATTGATCGAATAATTTGATTGATTGATTGATTGAAGCCCAATTCAAATTCGAGTGGAATCTCATATTTTGAGGTTTTGATGAGTTTTACAACATAGGAAGAAGAAAAAAAAAAAAAAATCGAGTGTGCTGCAGAAGAATTGAATTAGGGAAGAAAAAAAGAAAAAATTAACTTGAGTTCCCGGAATATATTTTGGTCGTTTATGTGTCTCCCCCCAGGCTGAGCACATTATACGGAGTAGTATACGATTACGGGTTACGTGTAGGGATTTTGAGTCGATAACACGGACCTATGGTGCTTATTAAGCGTAGAGTAATAAAGACGGCTCATTTTACAGTATTTTTTTTGCTAAATGGTGGCTAGGAAGGGCTTCTTGATTTAGCTTATCCAACTATATGTCTGCTTTCATTACTAGCCTAGGAAGTTGCAATTGCGAAAGCCATAAATCAATAAGAGGGACACTAGCCTATGTTTGAGTGGACTCCTCAGATTTGGTTTGTTAATACGAGAAAATTGAGGGAAGGATAAGCAGAGGGTGGAATTTTTTGAAAAAAAAAAAAGAAGGGTACTTCATGCAAATTTCACATATTCAGATGGTTAGAAACAAGAGTTTAGAAAAGTTTCCTTTCTTTTCATTTCACCCAAATTTTCGGAGTTGTCACAATATTCTAAAAAAAAAAATTACTCTTATTAAACCAAGTTCCTCACTAGCAAACTAAACCCATATCGTCACTGATCTGTTTCCACTCTTTAAAATCGGATTCTTCAACGAAACGTATACATAGGCCCCTTGAGCGTGAGACCGCATGCTGACTGATGTTATCACACCTGCATAAATGGTTAAACTGATTTCAGTAGCACCTACATGAGCAGTAGCAGCATTAAATAATCAAATGGCAGAAACAAAGTACTACAGTAATACTGACCTTTGAGGCTTTCTAAGAAGAGTTGCTTTCATTCCCTTGCCGTGCACAATTTGAGAACTACAGAACCTAAAGGTTAGCCGTGATGATGTATAAAGGAAACTTGAAGTCGTAAGATGCGATGCAGCTGAACGGAAAAGACAGCATCGTCTCTTAACAGTCAACACTCAAGTACCCAACCCAATGGCAAATTTGAAGACCAGTTTTTATTGACTCCGGCATTTGATATTAAACCCACGCAATAATATTCTTCACCACACGTATCATATTTGAAAGATAGCAAATGTTGACAGAAAGTAGACAATAGTTCTCAGCACTTACATGGAATGGAATGATATATTGCTGCAGGATTACTTCCAACTATGATCTCCCACAGCTTATGCTACCCAGACTATTCATTTCCAGTGAAATAATTGTATCGTATACTTGACACTCTGTCAAAGGTATAGATCATTCATGCAAAAAACAGGAAAATACTTGAAAGCCAGCAAGTCCAACATTGTATCACATATTCACATACCCATGATAAAACTAGCACTGATTCATATGGTACACAGCAAAGTATTTTCCAAGAAACTAACACCCCCCCCCCCTACATTGGTAGTGCTATTCAGTATAACTAGTGAGCTAAACTCCCACAATCTTCTGACAAACATCTACAGTAGGTATCAGAGAGAGCCCATATATTAGTAAAAACATGAGAGCAGAACAAGATATAAAAGTACAGTAATAAACAATAAAACTACGAGAACAGAAGCTCTCTGTTCAGAGATAGGTCACTGTCAAAACACAACTACAAAACTAAAGTCAACATTCCAGAGGCTAAGCAGGTCAGAAAGCATAAATTGGAAAACCTGAGAAAGAGCACCGCGAGAGTATAAAAGGTCATATCATGCTGCATTTCTCATATAACATTGCTTTTACTTCCCCTTCATCAATGAATTGCTATGTGAATGGACTCAGAGAGCATTCTGAAGAATACTAAACACAATGAAGAAGCAAAAGGAGACAAAAGGAGCAGACGAGAATCAAGGCCAAACAAAGAAATGAGCATCAGGAGATGCGGATTCCGAACAGCTGAATGTACCACAGGGACCAAAATCAGAACCAAGGCATCCACCATACATACATTTTGCCAAGGTTTTTGTGAGACACTGCCTCAGAAATCAGCCGACGAGCTTGGCCCTCAACAGCTAAAGGCAGCGATGGTGCAGCTGCGACTCCAACCACAATCCCTTGCAACCTCGCCTCAATATTGCTTATGGCTCGCTGCATTCCAAGAGAAACTGGGCTTCAGAGATGCATCAATATTATGTTGCAACCACAGACTGTTAATAACAATGAGGTTGATTTTACGTGTGTTCGCTTATCAGCATTTGCTTACCATAAAAAGCTAGGCTAGGTTACGTGGATCTTAGCCAGGGATTACTAACATTTTAGCATTCTGAAAGGAAAAAGAAGTTGGCTGTTGAGCTAGTTTGTAAAGAGAAAATAACAGAAGTCAAATCAGTCCTTCATATTCAGACGCATAAAGTTCAATTGAGACAGTTAGAGGGCATATTCTCTCCTCTAACCTTGTTCATCCCCAGTACTGGAAATCAAATACTAAAGCACCATTGTTTCACATCATTATATTCACCTTTTATTACTTTTTATTTTTATCCCAAAATAGTCGGGAAGAAAAAATGGTCCTTCTGATAATTCATAGCTGTGTCCTGTGTTGCTCATTGCAAGTGTAGTTCAACAACTAATTTGAGGCCTTCAAGAATAAAAAAGAAACAAGCTTTTTTATTGGATGGAAAACTAGAAACATACTTCCTATAAGCTCAACGTTGAAGATTGAGATCATGTTCGGGTACCAAAACTATCCTTTAGAGCCCAACTCCTATTGTTGGGTAGCCCTATAAATCCTCATGTTAACAAAACTAGCCTTTATAGCCAAATGTACAAACAAACTTCACTGCGGAGGACATGCCACTTGTTAGAAGTTTAACTCAGGAATCTAGAAGCTATTGTTCTAGATAAACTACCAGTATAAGAGAACTCCAAAGATTTACTGCTGGCCTGGGAAGAAGTCACAGTGGACTACATAAAATCAGTGGTACATTATACGACAACCAGATATAATAATTTAGGAGAAAGCATAATCAAACCTGCGCATGGGGGTTCTGAACTTCCACTCCGCTTGATTTGTGAGACTTTGTCCACTCTACAAGAGGATCGTGGATAAAAGTTTCAAGAACACTCATCAGAGTTTCCCTGTGAGTCCTGAGAACTGAAAGAGTGATCTCACAGACCTTGAGGAAAATCCCTTCATATCCAGTAATTCCTAGTCCATCGATCATGTTCTGAGAATACATTACAAGTAATCCTAAATTAGATTATAAACTCAAGAAACAGACATGAAGAATAATTAAGTTTCTGAGCAAGAAATCAAAAATAGTCAGAGGATCAGAGCTATATCTAGAATTAAAAGAGGGTAGTGAACTGAAGCCTTGACGTACCTGAGTCAACCTGAAAGGCACAAGCTCAGGCTTCTCCAACAGCAGGCCTTTGTCAAATAAGCAGCTAAAATCAACATGAACACAGTCTCCAGTGGTCGAATCAAATAGGATGTTTTCACCATGCCGATCCCCAAGGCCTACAATATGACCGACCATGGACCACACTGCAGTTGTATGTGCAAAAGCAACCCGGGCCCTGAACCAGGCAGCTGGCTCAGAAAAAGTAGTCACAAACCATCTGTGAAAAACAGGGGGAAACATTGGAAGAATTTTGGTCTTCAACATCTCATCTTCTGCCATTTTCCCTTGGCACTGGTCGTAGATGCGCTTAATTTGAGGATTTGTCTTCTGTCGATCGAATCGTCCACACGTTATATATATGTCTTGAAGAATGTGCCGGAGACCTCGAGTGTGGGGCACCCATTCCACCATACCACAGTCCTCGGTAAGTGGAACAACAGCAAAAGTTCGAATATAAAGTTTTCTGCGACGACTTTCAGCACTTTTTGATAGTAAACGGTTTATCATAGCGTTGAATTCCATCATACGGGAATCCTTCCGAAGGTCATCTTTAGGTTTACAAAGGAATGCGCGCTCTATGCCATCGCTTCCCATAAAAACAACCTGCGGAAAAAATCTATTTTTCAGCCTGCTAAAAAACATTTTGTGAAATTGTTTACTTTCTAGAAGCATAACACAATGTATGATTTACATGCAAGTATTCAACAGATACATAATATCATTTGGACACCAAGCAGAACTTACTTTCTTCGGCCGTTGAAGAGATGAAAGAACCTCAGCTTCATCGGCTATTCCAACAATAGTTGGAAGAGTGGTAGCTGAAAAGATATTAGATGAGTCTGACAAAGTTGAATCACAAGCAGGCACATTCACAGTGAGAGATTGTTGAATGGGCATAATAATTCCCAGTGGCATCATTCTCTTCAGGGCACTGAATTCGGTTAAGATATTGATTGTCTTTGACTTTGACTGGCCTGCATGAAAGCACAATCTGATCAAATGATCAATTAGGCTGGCAAACTGAGCAAACAAGTCACTGCGATTGCTATCCACAGTGGATCCCTTGCGTGCTGCTTGCAAGATCTCGGCAGCTGCTTGTTTCCTTGAAGGGACAGCAGATTTAGAAACCGCAGCCATAAGCCATAAAGCTTGCTGCGGATATTGCCGGAGTACAGAGGTGATGATGTGTTTTACCAATCGAACGATCTCTTCATTTTGGTGGCAGATCCTCGATACCAGCTGTGGCAGAACAGTCAACCATTGATAAGCTGGCAAATCTTTCAAACAGCCCCTCATGATGCTGATTACCTGCATTGACATAGTGAAGCATGTCATAATTGCACTAATAAAGCATAACGAAATAACACAGCAGGAATCTTTGCAAAACGACTACCTTTTCATGGACTTTCTTCAGTTCTTTATTCGATGATGAGCCACCTTGCTCATATACACTACCAAAGTCAAACCACAGGGTCAACAATCTTGGAAGGGCTTGGAAGAGATTCTTATGACCCCTGTGAAGACCTTTAGCATAAAACAGAAGTGCTTCAGGAAGGAAAACCCACCACGGCTTTCCGGTATTCATGCTATTAGAAATTCTAGCAGCAGCTGGGGGGACCATTATGGTTGCTTCAACATTTTCCATCTGACGTTTTCTGGCATCAACAAGTACTTCATCACAATATTTAGCAACATAAAAGTATGCTTTCTCCCACTTTGGTTTCAGTTCCCTAACCCTAGAATAAAGATTCATCACATCTTCTTTCTGTTTTTGTCCAGTGTAATGGATCCATCTTGAATATAAGAGAAGGGTCTTTGCAATATTATGATTTTCATTTGGAGCTTGAGTATCACATTGTAAGGGGTGCAGATTTGCCGGAACCAAACATAGGCTAGTTACACATGATATTGCAGCAGACCCAACAACTTCCATGGGCATGCTCAATAGAGACTGCTGAAGTTCAACGATTGCACCCTCAGGTCGCTTCATGCTCCATAGAAGCTTGGCCTTTTCGATGTGGACATTAGGTGCACCAGAACACTTTGACTCAAGAATTGCCCGATTAGCAGTCTCATAATGACCAGCAGCACGGCATAGTTTAGCATACTGTAGCCAGCAGTCTCCAACTCGAGCATCAAGACCACTGGCACTGAAAACAAGTCTTCTAAAGGCTAACAGTGGCTCCCTTGCCCAGAGACATGGTTGTGTGAATCTTAGCCTGCTTTCCCAGTTCACCATAACTTCCATGAAGCCTTGTTCTCCAAGAGGAAAATGTTTCTCCAAGAATGACTGACCATCAAGCATATCATGAAATTGTTCCAATTCTTTTAACAGATGAAGCTTTACTACAAATGGGTAAGCGCGTGTATAAGAGTCCATGCCAGCAGCAGCTAATGGAGCAATTAAAGCTTGTTTTGATAATGCAATTTTCTTTGCAGCACCAAACTGGTCCTTATTCCTTAATAACTGTAGGATTTTGGCAACATCCATATCAAATGAAGCATTGCTCTCAGAAGTGCTACAAAGCAAACCCTCTTTATTTGCTCCATCAAGGTACTCATCCATCAAGTCCCACCTGCCCAGCCTCCATGCTGCTTGCACTCCTTGCATGCACCATGTTTTCCTATATTTAGGAATTCTAGATATTAGTCCATCTACATGAGTAACCATTGCCTGTAAATGGCACATATTAAGCAAGCAATTAAGAACATCCGAATGCCTTTG
>JBBYHQ010336771.1:0-13458 GCA_038382645.1 Spergularia azorica
GGTCCGGTTCTGGACCCGCCGGGTCCTAAGCGGGTCCGAGTCCGGTTCCGGGTACCCGCTTTTTTTGCTCACCCCTAACGTTTTCACAGCAATACATTTTGCCTTTGTTATCTCCAAACACTATGGTCACAAATTCACGATACATAATTCAAATTTAATAAAAAATCAATCGCCATTTCTCTCTCTACGTACCTTTTCTCCCGCCGCCGACTGTCCACGTCACCAACCACGGCATTATACAGTTTAGCCAATCTTGATGCTTCATTCTCAAACACTCCCTTGTTCCACCCCACTACTACTGGTAGGTATCTTCCTCAATTCATCTTAACTTAACACAACATTTATCTTCAAACATACATTGATACATACATTAACACAGATTGTTTTTGTTTCTTTTTTGTCTGGCGTTTAATAACCAGACTTCAGCGAGAAGCAGAAGGTGTAATTATCAGAGGGTTATGATGGCGAAATCACAAATACCGCATGTGATGACAGTGGCAGGGTCTGATTCAGGCGCTGGTGCCGGAATTCAGGCTGATCTCAAAGCATGTGCTGCCCTTGGTGTCTATTGTTCCACTGTCATCACTGCTGTCACTCTCAGAACACTCTTGGTGTTCAGGTCTCTCTCTTCTCCTAATTTCCCCTCGTAATTTCCCGATTTTCGCATTTTCAATTTTAATGTTTTAATTCGATTTCATTATTTGTAGGGAGTTCATATTTTGCCCGATGATTTTGTTGCTGAGCAATTGAAGTCTGTTCTATCAGATATGCAAGTTGATGTCGTAAGTTGCAGCTCTCGGAATCTAACTACCTTTTCGATTTTGTATGAAAAGAAAGCTTCTTCTTTACTGTTTAGTGTGGTGTGGCCTTTTGTAGTTCAAGAAGGTCGTTGTAGTTTTCAGTTGATTAGGACTCGTTTGGTATCATTTTCAGTTTTCGGTTGTCAGTTTTCATTTTCTATATGTGAAACAATCAATTTGATGTTCATTTTGTAACTTATTTAACAAAATTCTATAGCACACAAAAAAAAAAAAAAAAAAAGAACGAGCCCTTAACTTTTATTGGCATCAAGCATCATGTACTAAATTATTGCAGTTTTTTCGTTGCTGTTATGTGTAAATCATATTAACCAGTCCACGAAATCCGATTTGGAAGTACCAATCATTGTTTACCTTGGCGAATTCCATTTGCTGAATATCATCCGTAGAGTTTGAGTTTTTTAAATTAACCTGTGCATTTAGATGATCAGTTCTCTTATATTTGTTGAAAATTAATCAAGTTTCTTTGGCTATTCGGCCGATACAGGTCCCATATTTCAATAAGATCTGATTAGTTTCAAGTTTGAGTAATGTATTGTTTTTACTAGACAACTTGGATTTGTTTTAATTGGTTAGAGCAATTTTTTAGGTGAAGACGGGGATGCTTCCTTCTATTGGCATGGTGAAAATCCTTTTACAATATATAAACGAGCATCCACCAAAAGGTATGTAACAGACGTTCTTTTGGTGATGCTAAGTTGCTGATGTTATGAGCTGAGTTTAACATGTTATCGAACACAGCTTTCGTAGTAGATCCTGTAATGGTTTCTACAAGCGGAGATGTGCTAGCTGGGTCGTCTGTTCTTCCTATTTTCAAGTAAGTATTAATCATTATACCTATGCCTTAG
The DNA here is from genome assembly GCA_038382645.1 of Spergularia azorica. NCBI lineage: Eukaryota > Viridiplantae > Streptophyta > Magnoliopsida > Caryophyllales > Caryophyllaceae > Spergularia > Spergularia azorica. The sequence continues at coordinate 1,667 of JBBYHQ010336771.1, forward strand.
CGTCCTCTCTAAATTGTTAATGTCGTGTTCTCTGTTTTTCTGTTCTATATCCCGCCTAGCATCTTGCTTCTGCATTATTGTTTTAAGTCTCTGTATAGGACTGTTTGAGGTGCTGTCTAAGCTTTAACCAAACTGCATCCTAGTGCTGGTTTTTGTCTTTGCGAAGTGTTCCCTTCCTTTCTACATGCTGTCCTTATTCTCTTATATGTTTCCAGAAGAACCAAAATGAAATGCATGCTAATTCCTAATGTATTATATTGAGGTCTGGCTGATGGAGTATCAAAAATAGTCAACCACAAACATACCGCTCTACTACTCACCCTACTCTACAAACGTACACGCAACAGGCGACACACATTAGGATCTCTTAACTTCAAATCAGAGTGTCAAACACTTATTCTTCAGTGCTGACGGTGATCTGTGATCATATAAAGGCAAGAGATGATTTAATATCTCAATCTCTCTTTCCCAATATCTTCTACGCATAGATGATATATAGCTAAAAAAAAGGATGGTTTGCCAAAACAGGTCTAGTTTCAATATTAGGGAAATTCATGGAAGCCGCAGAAATCTGGCGCCACTTGCTTCTTATTGTGAGAGAAAGGTCAATTATTTGTGGTTGGTATTTTTATGTTACAAGTCTTACAACTACTCTCTATGGTCTCTTTCTCGGATTAATTTAAGGGAATACATATTCAATGAATTGAAGCATCTGATCATATAGGACCAAGTACGCTCCATTGAATTAAAGGCTTACAAATTCAAAGAATTGAAACATCTAAAAACCTATTAAATAACAAAGAAAAGTATAAGCTTTTTGTAAAAATACCTGAGATGACTAAATGAGTTACTTCTAAAACAGACTCAAAGAACTATAGAGTACTTGATAGCATAATAAAAAAGTAGAAACATGACTGGACAAAACTGCAAACTAATTTTATCTGTCCTTCGCATATGTTGGAAGCTACAAACCTGGAATTTTGCTTCGAAGGCTACACGAGTTACAGGTCAGTTCTGACCTGATAACACGCCAGTTGTCATATCTTTGGAGTCTGTTTGAATTTTTGGGTGAAATTTGCTTTGGGTGAAAGCCAAGGTCTCTAGCTACGTCTCGATACGTCATGGGATACTTAGAAGTTTCCGAGTTGAAAGTTATAGCCCCTGAAAGTCAGAGTTGGTGCAAGAAGATGGTACATTTGAACTTGTGAAGTAAATGAAATGGCTGGGAAGAGGAAAATTTCTGATACTCTCGGGAGCTGATCCAGTGGAGGCAGGGTGGGTCCTGTAGCGCAACTATCATTCTTGTGGGCTTTGGCGGAGATGACCCAAGAATTTCGCTATTTCGAATTTGCTATTCCCTTTCCCTTTGTGTGCTATTTTTCATTAACCCATAAAACACAAAACAATTATCTCTATACCCAGCTATATTTGGTTACATATTAATCCCATTTTCTTTTAAATTAAAGCAAGACTTTCTACTACTTTTCATTCTTACTTTCAGTAGGATGTATCGTATAAACTACCCATTACATGGCCATTCCTCTATTTTGCTGTGAATGCACAATAGTAAGTGTTATGGTGTCTAGGTCTGCATCAATTTCTAAGGCGTGTTAGCTATGTAAGTATGTAATTGAGTACATAATCCATAATGCAACTATCTATATCTACATAGCACCTACAAGGCTAGAACATCATTGTCAACCATAATTCCAACAAATTCATTATCCTTAATACAGTAGTTCAAGAATAATCAAGATTACAATTTTGCATCCTATTATTATTTTCTGAAAATCATGTGAGATTAAGTTGCAATTTTGCTATAGAGAAACAGAATAGCAAAGTGAAATACAAAGGACAGAAGCTAACGAAATAGACCTAAACAACATCCTGCTTAATACGCACTAGCCTCCTGCTTCTTAAGGCATGAAACATCCATATTATTATAGTCTTCACAATAGACTTATGATAATCCAATTAGCTCTACAAGAACCAAAATTTCACAATACATAAACTCAATTACAACAACTTTGAGAAAGTAAATCACGAAGTCAGTTTAAGATCATCTACAATAAGGAGATGTAACAAGTCAATTTTGCTGAAAGGTAGATAAATAATTAGGTGAGATGATCCAAACCTGAATAAACTTTGCCCTTAGTGGTCGATTGCTTGATGCTGGAGACGCAACAATGGATCCGAATTCGTGTGGAAGGGAAGGGAAAAGAAATAGTGTAATTGTGCTCTAAGGAAGAAACGATGGAAGTGCTTTTTTTTTTTTTTTTTCTTTCTTGTTTTTAGGGGTTTGCTAACTTTTGGCGCTAATCTAGCTTTTGAGGGTAAAATTTTCGTTCTTTGCGGCAATTAAAAAGTAAGATAAAAATTAGAGTACGATGTTTTCTTGTTACCGATTCTGCTACCCAAGTAGCAACCAGATGATTTTGGTAAAAAATCCACCTGGTTAACTACCAATGTAGCTACTATATAGATTTTGTTATCAAATCCAACTGGTCAGCTACCAATTCGGCTACTATACATATTCGGTCTTTAAATTAGATACCAATTCTAAAATGGTCTCAAAAACGGTAGCTAAATAACTATTCTCTTGTAGTGGTGGACAATTTTTTAATCTCATGACCAACTGGGGTCATGCGATATATGGATATTACTGTTCATATAGTGTTGCGAATAGGTATATATGGATGTTGTGATACTTGCGACTTTAGAATTTTGCAATATGCTTTATATGCCTGAGAAATATCACCCTGTAGAATGGCCAAAAGGAAAGGCACTATTACATCCATGTTTAATTGTTTACACTCCCCTATAATCGATTTCCATGTATAAAACTATAAATCATGGAAACTTCGTTCTACTTTTAGATAGAAGTTGTATCATGTAATGCAATACTAGTATATGATATGCTCATGTTTGAGATATGATATAACCTTGAAGTGTTAGAAACACTGTCAAGAAGGTATGAATAACTTCAAGGATCATATCTGAGTGTTACACAGTAGATGTGGGTCTGGTGACTACCTTTCTTCTAGTTTGGCAGATGAATCGGAGACATCTACCAAGCAATGTCATACTCACTTTTCTCTTTGACTTTGTTTATTCGTTATGTAAGTTGCAGAGTTAGTACAGTGGAATCTTACGTATTCTTCCTCCCCCTTCTGACACAGGGAGAAGTTGCTTCCTATGGCAGATTTAGTCACACCAAATTTAAAAGAGGCATCTGTTTTACTTGGCGGAATGCAATTGGAAACAGTGTCTGACATGCGAAATGCTGCAAAATTGATATATGATATGGGTCCACGGTAAGATCATGCGTAACAAATGATGTTTTTCCTGCTTATGTTCAAGTCTTCCCCCTTAGCCCTCCAATGGTTTCTTTTTATATTTTCTTCTATTATGTTTAATTTGTATATCGTGTTGTTTATCTTTTACACATTTTAGGACACTCCTTTTGACCCTTACTCTCTCCTAAGAAAGTGTTTTTTTAAGATGGTCAGAAGTTATAGCTATAAGATTGTTGGAGAGGTTTCTTTTTTTTTTTGTTATCATTCAATACCCCCCCTCCGTGTCGAAATCTTAGAATTAAAATAAATTGGAGGATGTATCGCATAGCTTTTCCTCTCCTTCCTTGAATAAGTTACTCATCTGTATTTACGACTGCTCTCCAACTGCAAATGTAATGGTATGGTTTGCATTTCCTGATGGAGCCAAGTGATTTGCTGCTCTTTGGTTAAGAATATTAATAAATTTAGTGAGATCATCGCTTCTTATTTATTTTGAAGCTCCATATGGTCGATTTTCCCTCACGCATCTTGTAAAAACTCTGTGTATGTGGTCAATACCATAGGGAAAGCCGAGTACAATTAATCTGACACCCCTTACCCAGCCTGTATAGAAGCTTCTGTAGAAATTACGGACATGAGGTCATCTTGATATAAGTATAGATAAGAAATTTTCAATTTTAGTGCGGAGAGGTTTGGGTAAATTAGACATAAGATAGCTAGAATTTCAACGAAATCGTCAATGTTTTAGGTATAGAGTAATGCATTAAACATATTGTTAAGGTTAGTGTTCATAGAAGTCTACACACGATTGCTTCATCATGCGTACAACAACATTACATTCGGTGCCTCAAAGGCCCCCGCCATAAGACGGGGTAAAAGGTGGGGGGTCGGATGTACGCGAGCCTTTCCCCTACACTGAATACATAGAGAGGCTGCTTACAGATGACCCATAATGAAACTGTCTTCGAGAATCGCACCACTGACTGCTATTTCACAATGTAAGAAGCACACTTTCGTCATAAAAATATTTTAACTCGAGAAAGTAGTTAACACGTAATTGGCTTGTACCTAGACGATATGATGATCCCTATTGACTTGTTAAATTTTCTTTAATTACTGAAAGTTGTCAAAGCATAGTTGATATGCTGTTGTTTCGTGTTGATAAGGTCTCTCGTTAGTTGTTAAGTGAAGACCCTCGGTTCTGGGTATCCTTTTACATCCTTCATCCCCAAATATCTATGCAACAAACAAAAGAAAAGGAAAGCATGAGATAAAAATTCATGTCTTTATATTTTTGCGTAATAGTCATGCTACTGAATGACTCTTTAGTCACGTACATAAGCAATACAATCTCTATTTCAGGAGCATCTATTTTGGGGATTAAGAACTCAGCTACTAGCTTTCTGATGGATCTTTTGGTACATGTTTTGTGTTTCAGCAATGTGCTTGTGAAGGGTGGTGATCTCCCTGCTTCAATGGATGCTGTTGATATTTTCTTTGATGGTTTGTCCACTTAAATCTTGCACTCACATTTTTCTTTCAAGGTTATATTATGTGCAGGAACTATTATTGTTTTGAATGAACCTTTTCGGGCATTTTCCAGGAAATACTGTTTGTGAATTTAGTTCGCCACGCATTAGTACACGTAATACTCATGGAACTGGTTGCACCTTGGCGTCAAGCATAGCTGCCGAGTTAGCCAGAGGCTTATCCATGATTTCAGCAGTTAAGGTGATTGCCTTTTTTTATTCTCTTCCAGTCTGTGTGAGTCCATTTTAGAGGTCGTTGGAATCTTATATCTATCAATTGCGCTTAAAATCTGTGTCCCACCGTGTTTTGTCAAATATTGTTATCCACTCTTCGTAATCATTACATGCTGGCTTAAGAGTCAAAATCTTCTTGCTCTTGTAATGCGTTTGCGTGGAATGGTTTAAGCTGAACTTTTTGGTGTTTGATGCATGACATCCATTTTCCCTCTTAATTTAAGAACAAAGTCATTTAGTATTATAACATTATTAGCGAATAAGAAGACAAGGGGTTATTTAGTGGAAAAAAAGGAGTCCTTAAGTATAAAGAAGTCCAATTCTGTGGGATGAACGTACTTAGAATATCCAAAAGCACCGGGATCTTTAGCCCACCAAGAAGCTAAAAAGAGAACCCTTCCCCATTGATAATCAAAAGTGTGGCTTTTTGAAAAGACGAAAACCTGTACCAGATGGTAGCTCATGCACCTCCTTAGCAACTTGCTTCTCTGGTGTTATTACCCAAACATCGAATATTTATGCTCAAACAGTCGATGACTTAACCAGGACATACCCAGTGGTTTTAATTAAACCCAAATAACCTTAACTATAATGAATGACCAAAGTCATAATGGAGTATTAAAAGCACCACTGTCTCTAATATTTTCCAGTTCATAACACACATGTTTGGACCAAGAGCAGCAATGCATTTGTGCCTCTTAAGATTTATTAAAGTGTTAACACGTCACTTTCAATGGTTTTTTTGGCCTGCCAAATGCCTTTCACTATTACACTCATAGTAGATAAACCTGGTCTGCTGAGGGCCGTCATATAATATTATAATGTCACTTGACTATTTTTGGGGGAGGTCCTTTTTCTTGGCCCTTTTTGGGCTAAGGTAGAAGGTGTCTTTTAAGGAACCCCTCTAATTCTTTCAAAAGAATTGGTCACTCTTTTAACCATTTTGGACCAATGAGGATACCTGGTCCTCATTTTGCTTCCCTCTCTCTACTAATGAATTTTTCCTCATGGAAAAAAAAAAATGTATGGCCAACAAGTCAACAACTTGCCAGCTCCCACTTAAGACCTTCTCAAATGGAGATCCCAAGAATGCTCCACCGAATTATTAGCTATTGGATCAGGGCATCATATAAAATAGAGAGACCTTATATGCCGGGACATAAGGCTGCCATATTTCTATAAAGTTGGCAAACAAGATATATTGAATCAGAACAATTTAGATACTCGATTCTGGACCAGAAAATGATAAACCATAATTTTACCTGATACATGAATAGACCTTGTCAAACTCCAAAATTCATCCTTACGCAAAGTTGTATGAAAAGGTAGCAATAGATGAATGTATAATAAATGAATGTTAATCCTTCCACTTATCCCAGAGATAAGTTTAAATGAGTCCGCGAGAAGTACGAGTCTTTATTCAGGGATGCTGCCAAAGTTTTTGGGCTGATACTGTATATAGGGCTGCTTACTTTATCAATAGAGGACCGTCAATGCCTCTGGGATATTTGCTCCCTGAAGAAAGGTGGACGGAAAAAGAAGTAAATCCTCGTACCTCAACAGTTGTGGTAGTGTTTCTTATATAGATAAGCAGTGCAACTGGTTCAAGGAAAATAAAAAGAGAAGAAGTGAGATAACCTGTGTGTTATCAATTGCTACTTCATTGGTATGGTTCTAAATTCTAATGAGCTTGGGTATCAGTTTTGGGATTTCAAGAATAGGAAAACTATAAGATATTGTGATACTGTTTTGATGAGAGCATCTTGTACAAAGATTGGAATGCGGGAAATACCGATTGACTGGAAAAGTACGAGAGGAATTAGAGATGTAAGAAATGATGTTCATGTAAGGTCCCAAAAAGATGCTGCAAATTATGATGAATTGCATACATATGAAGAGGAGCAAACTAGCATCCTTACCAGGATTACAAAGGTCTACTTCTTATACATCCTTGAGAAAATCAACCAGAGCATCTAACTCACTAGAGCGGTTGGACACATCTCCAGCTGCAAGGGTCCCTAAACGAAAAAAAACTGTCAGGCCCTTCTTCGTCATTGGATTTATGCCTTTGGTAGATCACAGATGTGGGTGAATATAAATCTTATGAAGAATCAAGACAAGCCAAGTGGGTTATTTTCTCAAGTTGGAGCCTACAAAAAAGAGAGAACTCTTTAACAAGTGGGTCTATAGGATCAAGCAAGAGTCTGCTAATCGTGTGGGTTCCAAGAAAGATTAATAATTAGGGATAATCGCAGGAGGGGTGGATTTTAGTGAAGTATTTTCATCTGCTAACTTCATTCAGAATCTTATTGAGTATACATGCAGATTTAGGCATGTAACAAAGAGGTGGATGCAAAGTAAAGAAGTTCTCATAAATGATACATTGGTGGGCTTCATAACCATTAGAATGGTTAATTTGCTTGAAACTGCACGCTATATTAGCTTCTTAGATATACCAATTGGGAAGGCTCGTCGGCTCACATTTTGAGCTACAAAAGAGAAATGGGTTATTCCTTTATATGTGTGAGTACGCAACATTTTTTAGTCTGTCTAATAAATTTATGTAAAGTCAAATTTGTGCGAAAGGTTGTTGCACTTTTGTCTCCTTTTTGGCTTTTGGGAAATTGAAGTATATGACTTCATCTATGAAAAGATTTGTATGAACGAAAAACTGCTAGCCAAACCTCAGCTTCTTTCCTAAAGAAGGGTATTGTTGTTGTTATATTTGCTAAATCACTAATTGACTTGTTCTCTCATGTCCCAATATCGCTATGACCATCAAAAGTTGAGCCAATTTTTAAAACAAGTGAGAATGCACTTTTGACGAGAGAGTATAATGTCGTTGTGACTAACTCCAACTTTGCAAGTAAGGAACTTGGTATGTGTTCTGGTATTTATTCAAGGAAGCCCTGTGCCTAAGTAAGTCTGTCTTGATGAGAGTAGCCAATTAGGGCTTAGGGGAGTAGTCACCGTACAAAATATTGAAAGGTGAACGGGGTACATTTTACTGAATTATTATGATGTCTTGGTAGCTTTTCACTGGGGAGATATCAACTCAAATTTGGATTGGGTTTCCAATTAGATTTTGCTTTCTACTCTTGTTTTTTTACTTCTGGTTAGTCCATTATATGTGTTACTTTCATGCACTGTGTCTGGGAGTCTGCCTAGTCTTCGTTGCATTTACTTTCCTTATAGGCAACTGTTAATCCTATAGCAAACACGATTTGCTTTTTTGGGATTGCTGATAAGAATGGAGCAAGGAATGGATAGAGATTTGAAGGAGACCTTTTGCTTTTACTGCTTATATCATGTTTTTTATAACCTTGTTTGTTAGTTCTACTGTTTTCTTCTTGACATGGGGAAAAAATTGTCCACTGTATCTGTTTTTCCTGCATTTAAATAGTTTTCATCACTTTAATGATCTCATTTTACCGTTATTAAACTCCATAGTTCATTTTCGCCTATTTTTGTAGATTGCCAAGCGCTTCGTTGAGACTGCATTAAATTATGGGAAAGATATGTCCATTGGTAAAGGGCCTCAAGGTCCCTTTTACCACTTTTTGAAGCTTAAAGCTGCGGATGATAGATCGGTTGCACCTCGGGCATTCCAGCCGTCAAATTTATTTTTGTATGCTGTTACAGATTCTAGAATGAATAAAAAGTGGGGTCGTTCAATTGCCGATGCTGTTAGAGCTGCTATAGAAGGAGGTGCTACCATTGTTCAGCTAAGGTCAGTATCAGCTCTAGTTATTTCAAGGAGCATGTGTTCGTGATTAAGATCTGAAATCTATGTTCAGTTTCTTTCAATAACGTATACTTGAGCTAAGAAATGAATTCTGCTTGTCACAAAATTTCGTATCAAACAACATGAGCTTTCATTTTTACCTGAGTTTACTGCAAAGTTATTTGTATACAAATTGTTTGTTTTGTCAATGGATTAAGTCAGGGAGTAAAAGATATACACCTACTATGTCAGTCTGTTTCTTTCTGTTCACCTGCCAATTCAATGTCTACTTAAACATTGCTGTTTAGGGTGGATGCAAGGAGACTGATCGTAGTTTATTGGATGTATCAGATCTTTTGGACATTTTAAAAACGTCAGATGTGGTGATATAGTTTCTTTTGGGTTTGAAGCAGCTCACTAGTGCACTGCTACAATAAGCGTGCAAATCTACTATTTCTACCAAGTTCCTTACATGTACGGAGCTGTAAATGATTTTGGCGCAATCATTTCTTCATTGCGCTTCCTAATTATTCGTCCAGTATTTTTGACTTCCTTTTATTCACACATTGCATCCTTTTAGATAACATGTGGGAGTCTTGCCCAATCTCATTTGAAATTTGAATTTATTTTTGTTTGAAAGGATGCATTCGGCTAAGAGAAATAAGGGATTGGGATATAAGTCATGAGGGGCATAGAGAGACACCTAGACGTGGTTAAGAGTGATTAACAGTGGGCATGCACCTAGCGGGTAATGAGGAGTGTTTAGCCATGGATAGTCTGTTGAAGTGATGAAAGTAGAACTCATGTTTATGGGTGAAGTATCTTTTCACTAGATTCGTTTTAGATTTCCCCCTCCTGCATTTTTTTTCTTGGTTCTTTCTGTTTCTTCTCTATCCTTTTAAACCTTTTAGCTTGCCAGTTGCCACGATTTGTTACTGCAGAGTTTCTTGTTAAATAGCAACATACCCCATCGCCGCTAAGCCACCGCCTATGGCGAGGTAACCGGGTCCAGTCTACAACCTTACCATTGTGTTTGATGTCTACTTACACTGCATACCCCAAAAGAATTTGAGACTAAGGTGTAAATGTTTAATTAATAGTTATTTTATGTTGCTAACATTGGCATTTCTTCTACCCATGATTTGTAGGGAAAAGGATGTGGATACTCAGGACTTCCTTGATGCAGCCAAGGAGTGTGTCAGTATTTGCCATTCCTTTGGAGTTCCCTTATTAATCAACGACAGAGTTGATGTTGCTCTTGCTTGTGATGCTGATGGTGTACATGTTGGCCAGTCTGACATGCCAGTACGTTTAGTGCGCTCTCTTTTGGGACCTGAGAAAGTTATTGGTGTTTCATGCAAGACTCCCGAACAAGCTCAACAAGCATGGCTCGATGGGGCTGATTACGTTGGAAGTGGAGGTGTTTTTCCAACCCAAACTAAAGCAAATAATCGTACTATTGGTTTGGAGGGCCTGGCAGCTGTTTGTTCAGCTTCCAAACTACCTGTAGTTGCAATAGGCGGCATAGGATTGTCCAGAGCGAGTTCTGTTATGGAAATCGATGCTCCAAATTTGGAAGGGATTGTTGTTGTTTCAGCTCTCTTCGACACTGAATGTGTTTACTCAGCCACTAAGGAGTTGCATGGAGTTCTACAGGAGGCTGTCCGAACAAGAAAGTAGCAGAAGCAAAAACTACTGTGTCATCAGTTTATCTTTTCATGTTTGTAACATGCATTCTTTTGATGAGGTAAGTTCAGAGGATATAAAATGTCCATGCCTTTAATTTTTCAATGATTAATTTCTTTTTGTTATCTTTGATGGGCCTTATGCCAAGAGAGAATGGTTACTTTGTTTTCATGTTTCTCGTGTGTACTTGTTTCAGGTTCAGCAACATTGACTGTTTGTGTTCGATGAGCTACATCTTCAATGATAGACGATATTATGTGAAAGGTTTGTGAATGGCTGACTGAATCTCTATCCGTTTGTCTGGCTTCGCATCGTAGTCTTTTGTCGTCACACATCAAACTCTATTTGTTGGTCTAAGCAGACAATTCCATTATATTGCCAGTCTTAGTTTTGTTTCTGATGTCTACGCATGGAAATAATTTTTCAGGGGGAACTCCAAATTAGATGTATCTGGTTGAAGATGGTTTTACTCACTCTTGGAGACTTTATATCAGTCTCGAACCCAAAAATAGACGAAGATTGGCATCGTGTTGCAAGATTTGATCCAGCTGCTGTCCAGATACGCGAGCAAGAGACAGGATGAATATCTTCCTTGCACCCACCAATGTTCTTGACTGCGAGTTCTTGTTTCTGATGGTGTGTATATACGGGGCTTGCATTTGGTAATTTAATGACAGAATTTGTTCAGTTTCAGTGTTCCATTCCTTGTACCACACCAGAAGTCTGGATATTCGTGTTTTATTAACGTAAAATGAAATAATTAAGGTTTGAATATAAATTTGCAAGATTTTGCCCCGTATAGTACATGGAGGAGTGATACACCAAGCACCGTGATTACCAAAACTTTGTAAACCCAGATCCGATTATCTTTGTATATATAATCTCCCTACATAGTGCAGTTGATTTTAGTCCTCTAATGACGTAACTATCATGTTGATAGTAAATCTCGTTAAAATTTTCGTGTTCTTTATTGTTCTTACTATTGTTTTATCGCTTTGTCAAGGTTTCCGCACAACATACTTGAGGTGAAAAGGGTGGTGAAGGAGAGGCGGAGACGCGGAGCTTGAGGAAGAAGCCAAGATAAACCAAACCAATAGTGATAGGTGTAGCCACGCATGTGATTCAACTTCACACGCGTATAACCAACTGCACCCCTTCACCTAGGGGTGAGCAAAAAAAGCGGGTACCCGGAATCGGACTCGGACCCGCTTAGGACCCGGCGGGTCCGGAACCAGACCCGTTGTAGACGGGTCCGGGTCCAAAATTTTAAGACCCGTTGGCAACGGGTCCGGGTACGGGTCCTAAAATTTTGGACCCGTTGCT
>JBBYHQ010336801.1:0-13456 GCA_038382645.1 Spergularia azorica
TAACAAATACCCAAATAGTTTGAAGTGTGTTATAAAAACAAGTTTTTCAACTTTGGTGTTTAATAAATCCCAAATACAATTTTGGTGTTTTTTAGATCCCACATTTCCCACTTTGGTGGCTAATAAAAACTTCTTTGCCACTTTATGTACCCCTCCAATCACCACCTTGCAAAACCACTCTCCAAAATTAAAAAAGGCATTTAAACTTATAATTTAATTGATTTCAAAGGATTTGATTGGAGGGGTAAAGGGACTGGGACACAGGAATGGGATAGAGGATCTCCACTCCTATATTTGTGACCGAAATTTGCATGATCCAAAATGATCCGACCCGAGCCCATCCCACGTTGCCTATTTCACGGGTCTACCCTCGAGATTCCCGAGTCACGAGTCACATAGTACCCAACTACCCATCAGTAACTCCCCCGTATCAACCTTGATCTAAAGTATATACTCGTACTCAGGTGTACAAATCAAACTTTGTATACCAAGAGAGATTTTTGCGTCACCAAATTCTTGATTAGAAATTTAGAAGTGTTAACTACTAACATTTCTGACCTCAAAAAAAAACTTAGTAACGTTTCTGTGGATATTAAGTTTACAAGTTTTCAGCCATACGTTCCTACTTTGATCACTTGTGCATTATCCCCTAACCAAAAGCGCATCACCAATTGTGTCCACCCTACCAATTAATGTAGCGTTAGAAAATTTGTTAACATGCAGTGTCTTGTGCAAAGAAATTCTTGGCCAATCACTGTGATTAGAATGGCTATTCTAATCACAGTTTTTGGCCAATCTGAGCCACACCATGTGTTACATTATCTACCCAAAACCCCACCATTTCTTTTTCTCACTTCCCAGATAACACACAACCAACATTTTTCTCTTTCTTCCTGCCGGCCACCTCTCCCACCCCCTCTTCTCCTTCACACACCACCTTCCTAACCTAAACCACCACCAATAAATCCGGTCCCCCACCGAAATAGCTAAGCAGCCACCCAAATTAGACAAAAATACTTATTTCATTCTTAATGAAATTAAATTTGGAGGGGATTTAACCACCTTGAACCTCTCCTCTATGAAATCAAACCATGTAATTGATCATATGAGATTCAAGCTGTAATTATCAAGGCGATTTGGGTAATTGGGGATGCATATGAGGGGTGGTTCCGGTGATGAAAAGGATGAATTTGATGGTGGCCAGTTGGTGGTGGTTGTGCCCCCTTATATGTGATTGTCATCATCGCCGACCGCATGTGGTGTCTAGATTTTCTAATGTTATATAGGGCAGATCAGTTGAAATAGTATATATCATGTTTAAATGGTATGTGAGAATTGTGAAATGGAATTTGATGTGGCCAATCGTGGTGGTGGTAATTGAGAATTGTGAAATGGTATTTCTGGGTTTATAGTAGATTAAAAATAGTATATTAGAAAGATTAAAATGTATATACAAATTGTGAAATAGTATATTGAAAAGATTTAATTATGTATGGCATGATAAGAATTTTTTTCATTGAATTTGGGTTGATGCGCTTTGGTGGTGCGAGGGTTGTTGATTTGTTGTGTTGTTTGAGATTAGGGGTTAATATTGGGGGTTGGTGAAAAATGGTTTTGAAGCTCACAACCGTTTTGCGGTGGTCTTGAAGACAAGTGGTGTCCGAAGGTGTTTTCCGGTGGCCTTCGGTCGTCAGTAAGGAGGAGTGGGGGCATTGGTGGTGGTGACGGTAATGAGGGTGGATCGGTGTTCCTGGGAAGTAAGGGAGGAGAGAGAAAAAGGTGAGAAAATGCATGTTGATTGTTGATGGTGATGACATGTGGAAAGTTAGATGTGTGGCTCAAATTGGCCAAAAACTGTGATTAGAATAGCTATTCTAATCACAGTGATTGGCCAAGAATTCCTGGTCTTGTGCACATGCCTATCGAAATTGAAGAATAAGTCAATAAGACTAAACTTTTTTAAAGCTAATTGATTTCCGCCATATTTTGGGGCTTATAGCAAGGGGTTTTGGTAACGTTACAACTAATAAGTCACCCTGAATTGAGGTCTCAAAACTATAATTGCATGCAACCCTTTAGCCTTGAAACCATTATGCTTCTTTTATTGTGAGTTCCAATATATTTGACGGGTGACCACTGACCAAGGAGAATAACCATCCTCCGTGTTCTCCGAGCTCTCTCTAACTCATTTTCCTTTTAAATTAAAATATTGTGAGTCGGAGTGTCATAGATATTTGGGGATTGCCAAACTGCCAATAGTAAGCCATAACATATGTAGAAAATGAAGTGGGTATAGTACTACATAGGGAGTACACCCTCCATTTCATTTATTCATATGAAGTGGGTATAGTACTACATACGGAGTTGCCCTCACAAACGTAAACAAATGAATGAAATGGAGGGAGTAGTTAACTTATAGAAACAGTCAGTTATATTTTCCAGCGAACAGCTACCCGAAACACTAGAGCTACAAAAAACGCTACTCATACTCTAAACGAATACCGTAGATAAGAGAAATGTTACCTCCACTTGGCTAAGGACAGGGAAGTTCTCTATGGCTTTGTAATAATCAGCAACAAAATCTACCATTTGATGTCCATATTCTCTGAGTTGCTCTGCATCCATGGGCTTCAACATGCCTTCGTCCCTATCAAATGTATAGAACCATGGAAATATTTCACAAAAAAGCAAAATTGAATGGCACATACTATACATAGTTCTTTTATGAAGCTAATAAGCATGCAAAAAATGAAATGAAATGATCACATTTATATTTCAGGAAGTAATCCTTACATTTTGATGTAGCAAGATCGAAGGAATGGAAGATTTACTGTTGAGCCCAATCCAGTTTCTTACTCCAAGAATTAAGTGATGGATGTCTTTTACGGGAGAAGTGAATGATAGATTATCGGTGGTCTTGCTTGTCTTTTTATACCACTAGTCTCTCATTCTACTTACGAGTACATACTTCCTCTATTCACCTTTACAATTTACGCCCCTCCGTTTGCCTATAAAACACGTAGGGTCGGTACACAGTTTTTAAGAAAATAGAATAAATAATGAGATTTAGTTTCCACTTGGTATAAAATTACAACATAGAAGTCTGCCCCCATTTATATTTTCAATAAACAAATTAATAAATTATGGGTGTTTTGGTCTTTACATGCACAAATAAGGAATAATTCTAAGTAGGATGTTTGAATATAACACCCAAAATAGAAAGTAGGATGTTGAGGATGATATACGGATAAACGGGTTAATCAAAACTATTAACATATTGCACGATAATGTAATTGAAGGTAATGGTAGACACTCAAAATCGTTTGATATTCAAATAAGTTTTAGGATTTTTTGCAAGAGTGCACCTTATAAAAACAGATTTCACTACATCTTTTATGTTAAATTTTGCGAAACTACAACTTATAAGTGTATTCTTTTGCGAAACTTCACCTCATTTCATTTTCTGGTCAAATAAGATCAAATTTCGGCCAAATTAGATCAGTTTCTGGCGTTGACCCAACTTTTCGCTCTCCTACTTTACTTCCCGGCCAAATGGTAACGAAGCACATACCATTATAACTCATTGATACATACTCCCTCCGTCCCAGTTCAAACACTCATTATCTCTCCTAATTATTGCTAATTTTCACCCCCTCTCTCACATTATCTCTCAAACTTTTTCCTAATCCCAACATTGTTCTCTCTCCTGATATTCCTAACCCCCACTTTCTTTACTATTTTTCCTTATTCCACTACAAAAGGCCCGCGAGGTGTTTGAGCTAGGATGGAGGGAGTAGCTTACATTTTGTCATCAATTCATTTTGTTGCATAAATTAAGCTAGAAACAAGGTGAAATAGTGGAAGGAAGATAGGAGGAGAGGAAAAGGCTGAGTCAAGGGAATTGACCTAATTTGTCCGAAAAATGAAATACGGTGCATCTACGCAAAGGAACAAATTAATAAGGCGTCGTTTTGCAAAATTCAACATAAAGAGTGTAGTCTCGCAAAAATTTGTTTTTGTAAGATGCAGTCTCACAAAAAAATCCTAAAACTTACTACAACACGTCATTTTTACGACCAATGCAACTAATTTTAATTTCCCAATTTAATTCTAGATAAAATTGTAAAGCCTAGAAACCTTTGAGGCGTTTGAGCTAAGAACCGAGATAGCTAATGTTCAAAGCTTTCAACGGGCTAGAAAACCACATATTATAATTCCCATTTTGTGAGGACCAAGGTTAGTTGAGTGGTTAGGAAATCAACCCGCGAGTTGTTTAGAGTTCAAATTCTCACTCTCTGCAACATTAACCTCTCAACCCTATGTACAATGACAATGCTATAGTTCTATAGTGTAGACACAACTAATTTGTCACACAACCATACACCCTCCTACCCAAAATGATCGCCCCCTTTTGAAAACAATTTTTGAATAGCTATGTTGGGAGCTACTTCTAGACCAAATGAAAAACTCGCTTACCTTAAATTCAAGTGGAATTGGTAGAATGCAATGCTGAATAGAATATGTACTAATTTTTACAACACATGAACGATTCATTTTATCTAAAAATAGCTCTCAACATGGCTACTCAAAAACAGCTTTCAAAAGGGAGACATTGCAAACGTAGTCAATGCCAAAATAGTGATTTTTTTGGTTGAAGTCCGGTACTTGGATGTGTTCAACAAAGAAACTGAAATATAAGGTAGGGTTTCGCAAAAAGATAAAAGTCAAGGTAGTCATTGGCAAGATGGAGTGAAAGTTAGGTAGTTTCTGACAAAAAAAAAAATCCTATAAATAAGATTGAGAAACCATGTTAAAAATGGCAGCCACATTGCTAATTAAGGTTAGATAAATTTCCCATTACAGAGAGGTCGATACCCCCAGTGAAATTTATTCACTCCCCTGTACTATCAAAGCTATGCTTCAAGCTGTCAGTCATGGAAACTAGATGTTTAGAGAGCATTCAGCAGAACAGTAGCTTTCTCTTGCAATATCGCCCATGCTGCTTCAATATGCTTCTCTTCTGTCAAGGGAGCTCCAACAGCAAAACGTAGTACATACTTGCCAGACAAAACCTGTAAGTGAAGTACAGTCAGAATTCAGAAGGCGAACAAATTTTTTAAAATCTTTCCTCCTGAACTACTCCAGGGTTAGCTAAAACCTGTGACTATTAAATTGGCATACCGTGTGGGAAATGAATATTGTTCCAGTCGAGTTGACAGCATCCAACAGTTCTTGGTTTAGCTTATCGCCTTTGTCTTGAAGATTAACAGGAGGCAGCAACCGGAAACACACTAATGAAAACTTCCTAGGAGTAACCACCTGAACATCAGGGTAGAGCATTACATTTGTTACATTGACAAGCAGCTCGATAACTGAGAGGACTTGCTTGAATAACGTCGCGTAAAAGGCGTATCAGAGGCCAAACAAAAGAAAAGGCGTGACTGAGGAGAAGGTACTATCCTTTTATGCAAGCTCAACGCATTGATTTACACAGAGGGAAATGAATGATGGCATCTGAAAAGTTTAAAAGGTTACCTCAAATCTCGAGTCTTTAACAACTAGCTCCTCAAACTTCTTAGCCAATGATATGTGATTACGTATATAAGACTGTAAACCCTCCTGCCCGTACAACCGCAAAACCATCCACAGTTTCAGTGACCTGCAGATTAGTTTTTAAAATAATCAAGCCGTGTCCATGTGATCCCGAAACTTTCACATTCTGACAGTTTGAATGATGGGAAGAATATTACTATATATGAGGAGGACAGTACTTTGATAGGAGCGTAGTGTCGTACAACAATCATGGAAAAAGATATTTAAGGTTAACCTGAATCGACGGCCAAGAGGAATTTGCCAATCTTTGTAATCCACGACCGCATTTGCTTCTGAAGCCTGATGAACACCATTGTAAGACATGGAAATCAGATGAAAGAAAGTTTCAAGTGGATAGCATAGAAATAATATACGAGATTACGAAATGCATAGACAACATCATCTAAAAAAAGTTACAGAAAAATCATATTTTGCCTCCTTAACACAGTATCAAGCAATTGGCAATGCATAAAATCTAGTCGGATGGTTTCATTTGATCAGTATTGTAGGATACCTGCTGTAACTGTAGACATAAAGGAAAAAGAGCTTACTTTATTTCTCAAATACTCAGGATAAGTGGACAAGGACTGAATGAGGGCATTTTTGTCCTGCAAATGGCAAAAGATGCATAAGAACAAGAAGTTGTTTTCGCTTCATAATTTGTTAACAGGGCTACGCAATTAACAGATACATGGAGTGTAAGAAATCCTGAATTATGAAGTAAAATGACGACATACTTTTGTTCAGAAAGGCTAGTATCATAACTAAGGCCGAATCACAGGAAGAGAAGAATAAGAGCCTCAAGCTTTATCCATGATGAACTGGGACACATGAATCATGAAATATACAGCTGCAGCAGGCAATATACTTGCAGCCTTTGCAAGGATACTATTGTCATCGTTCTACCTTCAGTTTTCTTTTTCTTTCTTGTTTCTTTCTGGTCGGTTAAATTCATCGTTCTACTGTCCTCAATAGCACAGAGACATACTCCTATAAATTTACAAATTCTTGACGAGGGATATGATTAACTAAAGGCATACTCAAATCAGTTAACTTGCATACCTCTAGGAGTAATTCGTTTGGTTGGACTCTGATAGCGGAAACAAGATGGTGTAAACAAACAAATGTCTCTTAAGTAGTGTAAAAGGACGGGTGACATGAAAAACTAGTTTCTTACTAGGATACCTAGAGTATGGGTTGTCCAAAACAGAAAATCATTTGAACATTACATGTCCTCATATGAAGGTTTAAGGTTGTAAACGTCTTGATATGTCTCAAAAAATATGAGCAACGCTGTGTAGTGTGAAATAAATGCTATATATCAGGAATGACAGAGGATGAATATCGGAATAGTCTAGAATAGAGCATTCTAAAACTAGGGTTAGGGTTGGAATCCTCTATCAAGGAAATTAAAACTGCGAAGTGGCATAAAGGTAATAGACAAATGACATTATAGCACAGATATATTTTCTTTTGTGACTTGCGGTACATGACAGTTCACAGCATAAACTACAATATAGGACTGAAATATGGTACAAGAATTTAATGAGATATCAGCAAAACTTTGTTTTGGATTGACTCACTGAAACAATGAACATCCAAATGCACGCATGAAAGCATTAGCGTAAAGGCTACCTCAAATCTTAAACTATTCACAATTTAGTGACTCAAGGTGATGGAGTACGATCTTAGCTTATGCAGACACATTCAAAGGCAGAGCAGCAGCACTCTGCATATATCATTATATCCTATAAACCACTACCACGCACAATCTTCAGACATGAGACCTTAATAAAAGGAAAATGGAACAACCAAGATCTAGCATGACTTCATGAAGAAAGTGGATTTCAAATGTAGGATGTAAAAAGAAGACGATGCCAAGTACCTTAACCCAAAGAGCTGAACAATCAAAATTAGTAAGGAACCATTTATGTGCATTCATGTTAAATGAGTCAGCTTCTTCAACCCCATCAATGTAGTTGCGATACTCAGGACATATGCAAGCACTTCCAGCATAAGCAGCATCAACATGAAACCAAATTCCATTACTCTGTCAACAATCAAACATAGCGCTTGGTAAACATTTGTCAATTAAAAGTGTAAACAGGAACACGTAACTGTGAGAAACGAGTCGTCTGTTTACTTTACCTTTGTAATCTTTCCAAGAGCAGGCAAAGGATCAACTGTGGTCGAAGAGGTGGTCCCAACCTGCAACCAATGTTATTATATTTCTGAAGTGTGGCAATTCTCACAATGCTTTCCTACATTACCTTAGTATTTCACAATCTTTTAAATGACGAAATGTGTTCACGGCCATATGGCTTGAGTCACACATACAATGTTAATGTTTGTCAGCGTTGACAAGAAAGAGAAATGGTCTTTTACAGATGACGATAAACCAGAAAGTTGGCATCTCTGATTCAAGGCCTTCTGATGTTGAAATTTTAGAAGATAAGAAAATTGATGCCTCCATGTCCTTTTAAAAGGACTAATTGGAGATTAAGCAAAAAGTTTCAAACTTGTTATGAGTTTCAGAAACTGCAAGTATATTTAAAAGAAATTTCACGCAAAGTTGGCATTTGTTTGTTTAAAAATCATTCAAGCAAGATTTTCCGATAAAAGGGAGAGTCTGAAGAGACCTACTGGCTAGTGGCTTTAACTTAAATCGTGGACAGAAACATTTGGATGGAGACCCTTGTTATAGACAAAAGAGAGGAGTTGCAGACTACAAGTATATCTGGTGATCTGACATATCAGGAGACCGGAAGATAAAATTTCGTTAAAAAAGAAAAAAAGAAGAGGAGATTTTCTTACAGTAGCACTTAGAAGAACAGGTACAAGACCAGAGGCAACATCTTGTGATATCACTTTGGAAACTTCTGCAGGAGAAAGGGCATACTCAGTTGATGAGTCTGTCTTCAGAACTCTAAGGTTCTCTGGATGAATCCCTGCAATCTTTAATCAAACACCAAACATAAATATTAAACTGAAACAAGGTTATACAAACAATGGGTCCTGTCTTTTCTTTGGGATAAACATTTTGGAGGCGATATCATTTGAGGCCTACATAAACTTTTCAGTTGTCATTTGAGAAAGTCAGGAACATGCTTTTCATATTACCTGACAGGCTTTCTGAACAGAAGAATGTGCTTGGTCTGATATATATACAACGAGTTTGTTCAGTGAATCTTTCCCTATCTTTTTCAACATCTTATCACGGGCAGCCAGTAATACAACCAGAACTGCTTCACTGGCCGTTCCTTGTATCACACCACCACCATGACCTGCAATATCATCTCAGCAATACTAATTAATCTTACGATACATATGCTTACGCAGCACGTATGCACAGACGTTACATACTGATGAAACTCATAGAGTTCAGTTTCTAAGTGGTATTTCCAATTTACTTGCTCATTCAAGACAGCTGATTTCCTAGCTCAGGTCAGTACTAACTACAGTAGTTGAGTAGTCGACCCATGTATGGAGTATGATTTATTATTTCTCCTTGTACATAAAAAGTTAAAAACAAATGTTTGCTGATGCTAAAGTTCAAATAGAGAAACGAGAGAGTCTTCCACAATATGAAGAGGGTTTGATGAATATAAATCTACAACACCGTGACAGACAAGACTTACCAGAAGAGAGGAAGGCTTCAGGTAGTTTCAGCAATTTTGCAAGCCAATCTAGAACAATCATTTCCAGTTCTGTTGCTGCTGGACAGGTTATCCAGCTAAACCCGACAATGTTGAGGCCAGCACTAAGCATTTCTCCGAGGAACCCTGCAGTACTGCTATTAGAAGGGAAATATGCAAAATATCCAGGGCTTTGCCAATGTGTTACCCCTTGCAATATCTTGTCTTTCACATCTGCAAGCATAGACTCATCCTATAAATTTGTGCTCAAAAAAACAGAAAATCAGACACAAAAATGGAATTAAGTACGCACATATACTACATATTGTTTAGGCTTAAACAAACTAGATTGTACCCTAAAAATAGAAATGAACTATGAGCCTAACCATCAAGAACATCTTGTAAAGAGTCTGGCTGAACAGGTGCAGATGATGGTAGAAGCTCGCGAAGATACCCTGGCTGTTTGGACCGATAATTAGTAATCATATGTAGCAAATTACAGGATTTTAAAGATCATTGCGATTCTTGATATATACTCTGATGTTAGAAGAGGGCTCAAAATGTAAAAGAACAGCTACATTACACGTATGATCAATGCTAGAGCCAAACTCAATCTCTTAAAACAGAAAGGGAAAAAAGAATGACTCCTATATGCAATCGTATACGAGTACAATCCAGTAGCAATGCAGTTTAGTGAATGGTGACTAAACAGTTGGAAATGAGTATAACACAACAAAAATAGGTAGTAATTCGACATTTGGAAACCCAGCACGGCCGCACGACCGCACTAGTGTAGGATACTCCATTACTCTACTAGTCTAATGGGGCTAATCTTGTTTCAATTTTAAACATTTGGTTGTTTTTTTGTAAATTTGTTTGCAATATTTACATTTTCTTAATATCTTCAAATAGTCGGTGCACCCTAAGCACCCCTAGATTCGCCCTTACATGTTCTCAAAACTCATAAAATAAACCACTACAATATACTAAATACAGTGCATATTGCATAGGACAAATTTATTGTGGAAGAAGAAATCCACATTCTCAAAGGAAAATGAAAAATTGTCCCCACCATATGTCCAAAATCAGATAACAATAACATATACTCCGTACTATGAGAAGTACACTTGGGTGCGTAAAATGTTGTACGAAGCAAAGAGACATTGAGAATACAAGCGTTCAACCATATGTGATCTTTAGTTTTATGGAGTTGAATTTTGTTCAACTTTGTTAGGTTTGTTTGTCAATTTTATCGGTTTACGTTGTAGATACCGTATGGCCTTATATAAACGACTTCCTCTTCTAACAAAAATAAAATCATCAGCACTGAAACCTAGCAGTCTGACCCACCGCCGCCGCAGCGAATCAGATACAAACAAAAAAAAGCACAGAAAAGCAGTTATAGAGAGAGAAAATGAGGACCTGAACTTGGCTAAGAACAGGGTAGTTCTCAATTGTTTTATAGTAATCCGCTATAAAATCCACCATTTTGTGCCCGTATTCACGAAGCTGTTCTGAATCCATTGCCTTCAATCTTTCTCCATCGCCATTCCTACATTAATCATACATTCAAATTAATCAAACATTCAAATTGATCATATTAAATCGAAAGAGAAATGTTAGTCCATCGTCGTCCGTTTCTTTGGATAGTTAACGTTTGTTATTTAAAGAATTCAACCAAAACGTTAACAATCGAAGGAAGGGGAGGGAATAGTAGTTAAGAATTGAGTTTGGTGTATAGCAACTTACATTTTGTGAGGCATGGCTTAACAGAGGTTTTGTGAAAGTGTGAGGCCTCGTAAATCTGGAGGCTTATATGTGATTTGGTGAAATAATGAGATGATCATTTTCCATATATATATGATTCGGAAATATGAGAATTAACTCTGTGATTAATGAATCCGCATTGAAAGCTGAACTAATTTCATGACGTGAGGTGCCCGTGCCAGGTTCGAATCTCGAGTGTCTAGAACAAACAAATAGTCAACAAATCAACATAAACAATCTATTTCACGTGTTATTCTCGAACTTTGACCGATTGCATACGATACTCAATTTGGCAAATTTGTGCACATGGTGCAATAGTAACTTCTGCTAAATGATGATGTGTCGGTTAGTTGTAGGTAATTAGTTACTTAGATTATATAATTAACATTGTAATAAATTAGTTACTTCAATAAATTTCTAGAAAATTTTGTTTTTTTACTAGGGGCACCATGTGCAAAATGTTGTGATATCAAGGGTACCGTGTGCGTAAAGTGGTAATTTGAGGGGTACCATGTGCACAAATTATGAATGTTTTATAAAAAATAGGTTTATGAAGAAAAAAACAAGTTTTCTGGATTTTTTTGTCCATAAAAAAATTTTAAAAACCTAATTTTTTGTTTTTTTTTTTAATATTTTTAAAATTCAATATCAAATTATATAATTTAATTAACAACACATCATCACTTAAGGCCATGTATGATAGGACTTAATAAACTGTATATTCAGTTTAGATCATATTTATTCAATTCAAATCAGAATTATTCAAATCAAATTTGGTCAGATCATAATCTTTCAAATCAGATCAGAGGCATTAAAATCAGATCAGATTTAAGAAATTTGATCATATCATAATCAACACGAATCCCGAATTTTATTCATATCATATCAGAGTCATTCAAATCAGATCAGAGTCATTTAAATTCGATTTCATCAGATCAGAATCAATAAAATCAGATCAGATTCAATCAAATCAAATCAGAAAGAGGCAGTCCTATCATACAGGGCCTTAACGGATAAATCTAACTGAAATTACTATTTAGGTACCATTTGCACAAAGTAGTAATCTCAGGGGTACCATGTGCACAAAATTGCCAAGTTGACCATTTGCAATCGGTCAAACTTTGAGGTTAACACGTGAAATTTTCGTTATTAGTTTTATACTTATTAAGGTATTATCTAGTCATACTGTCATAGTACCAATTTTTATATCCCATGTAGGCGTACGATTATAAAGCTGATGTTAGCTATAATTAGCCTAGCTATATATAATAAAAAGCCATATCATGCATGAGAAAAAATTTCAACAAAAATTCTTTTTTAGAACTATCCAAGAAAACACATACATTTACATTACAATTATTCACACCTTTGAGAAAATCAACTAATAAAATTAAAAAGTAATTGTTATTTAGAAATGGGAAATGCAATGGAACACATTCATACAACCAAGATGTTGTTAGCCTGCATGTTAATTCTAAACACCAGCAACCTTCCACGACAAGTAAAGGGTTGGGCAATTGGACCAACACATTACGAGTTTAATATTGAGAATGCAATGTCAGATGGTGTCCTTAATGTTCATTGCAAGACGAACGATGACGATCTCGGCCTCGTCCGCCTTCCGGTGCACAACAATTACACCCATGGATTCAAAACGGAGATGTTTAAAGCGACGCGATTTTATTGTGACCTCATGGCTCCTGGCCGTGTGTATAAGGTGTTTGACACCTTCAAAGATATGATAGAGTTTGTAGATCATGAATGTGGAGGTCGACATTGCTTCTGGAAGGCATTGGATGATGGTATATATTTGTATCATATTCAGAAGAACAAGTACTTTAAGAAATTTGATTGGAGTACATATCAATCGGATGTTCAAAACGATCCAGATTCCAATTAACTTGGAGTATGTATGTTATATATATTTATGATATTTTACTTTGATGGTTGTACAGATATAATATAGAGCTAATTCACATATGTCGCATTTTTGAAGGGACATACGGAGTATATATTTTGCATTTAAGTGTTTAAGATTAACTTCTTCTTTTCTGTAATGGTCAATGCCTTATTACAACAACAACAATCAACAAAAGCAACCATGGAATGAAAAGTTTCGAATGATTCCCTTGAAAAAAAAAAAAACAATCAACAAAAGCTAGCAATTAACAATTTTAACCCCAAATACTATAAAACCTCGCACCTACATATGCTAATTATATTGTACCCTCATGGATATATTGCGTTTTTATACCCCCTCTAATAGATTTGATGAGCAAATAATGTTAATTTGACGAGCAATGACTATTTTGGTAGCACTGACATACGATGATTCTATGGTCATTACCGCTAGTTGTAATCACCATAAAAATATATTATTTTATTAAGGGTAAATATTACAATGCAATATTTTAATTAAATAGAAATCTTTTTTTGAGGATTAAAAATATATTTGTTATTCA
>JBBYHQ010336821.1:0-13454 GCA_038382645.1 Spergularia azorica
TGGTCGGTGAAGGTGGCCGGCGGTGGTTAGGTGGTTCGTGGTGGTGGTGGTGGTGGGTGGGTATGGGAGGAGAGAGAAAATAAAGGGGGAAGGGGAGAAAATATTGGGTCAAGTCAGACTTTGGCCCAACTCAAATTGTAAATAAATAGAAGCCCAGGTATAAATAAGCCCAGGGGATACCATTCTCTACGTACCCCGGGGGTACCATAGTATTTGCGGTATATCCGTTTGTCTTGAATTGCAACTATAGTAATCAACCTTATAAATAAATTCGATGGACTTAGTATCAAGTTATAAAACCATTTGTTGAGTCTCAACCACCAATTTAGATTTTTGGTCGAGATATCTCTTTCAGATAAAATCAGAGACTCAATCAATCCATGCCATTGGATGCGCTAGAGAATAAACACCTTTGTAGTCTTCCCCACGGGCCACAACAATGAAATCAATTTCTCATTTACGGATGGACGAATTGTTCCTCATTCATATGTTCACAATCTTATACTCTGTACTCCATATTTTTGCAATCGTCAAACTATATTTTTATGACAAAGGCACTCAGGAAATCATAGTACTGATGACACACGAGTGAGCATAACTCATAAGTTCCACACTCGATCCCTTTTAATTCTAAACAATGAGAGTTCTATGTGCAACGGTCACCAACATGCAAAAAATTTGTAAGAAAAGACGTACTGTAATGCCAATACTTGTCGATTGTTTCACTAGATTGGTAACATTTGTAAAGTTACTTTGTAAGCTCACGATTTTGATCTTCAAACATGATGATCATGATCACATTTCCTTACTTTGTAAAGTTCGGAGTCTTCGGACCAATAAACAACCCAAAGTCTTAAACTCATACTCATACAGTCATACACTTGAAAAGTGTAACATCGTAGCTTAACATTGAAGCCTCGATCCATCCTATGCGGGGCATGAAAATACTCAAAACTCTTATTTCTCAGAACCCATTTGCATGACATTTCTACTATTTCCTCATTTTTCATTTGCACAGACACAGGAAAAAAAAAGTCTGAAACTTTTGATCTTGTATCTGAAGATTTAACAGTTAAAAACGTTAGTGGATGAGGAAAAATGGGTTGGGTTACACTTTATCAATCTGTATTTCTTCTTCTTCTTACTGTTTTCTCTCTCCTCTACCTTGCCATTGCAAGAGGGGGTGAACATACTTCTTCTGATTTCCCAGGTCATGATCTAACACCCTTTTATTTTAACTTTGATTTTCTGCTGTAATTCATGTTCTGGGTTTGTTTAATATATGGTTTTTATTTGTCAAGTTTGATGCTTTTTATGAATTTGAGTAGGAAAATATTGAACTGGGTTTATTGTGAAATTTTGATTAATGAGATTATTATCCCCAAATTGACAAATTCCCATGTTATGGAATTTATGATGAAAAATCTGGAGGTTTTGATGGTTTTGGGCTGTTTGATATGCAAATTCAATGCTCCTTCTGTTATAATGTGACTTGAATGTGTTCGAGAAATTCGAACCAAACGTAAAGAATTGAAAGAAAGGAGTAGGTGTAGATGTAGCTGAAGGTTGTGATGTTGTCATTATGTCATTGCATCACACTTAATCAAGTAGGAATAATTTGAACTGCTTTTTTTTGTAAATTTGAATTCTTTTAGACTGCCTAGAATTTCATATTTTTGGGTTGTAGCATAGGGTCCAGAAAGAATGTGATGGGAAATGATGTTTGAGTATGGTAAAATTGAGTCTGAATTAGAACATTTTAATGGTGTCTCAGGTAGGCATTTGTTGGATGCTGGCCAATCAAAGAGAAGGTACTTGTTTCGATGATTGAAGATCTTTTCCATTTCTGATAGGTTGAATGGAAGAGTACTCGTATATGTTATTGTAGTAGCTTAAAGTTATTATTTGGCTTGCTAAACGAGGAAACGGATATGTTGTTGCAGTATTGATGTAGCTCGGGGATACATGAGTAATGCCGACTTAGAGAATGCTATCACGGCGTTTGGGGAAAGATGCAGTAACATTTCACGGATTTACAGGTGAATGCTGTTACATCTAATGAGAATTCAAATCGCAGACTTTTTCTCAAAGCATATATCTGGTTGATTCTGCTGACTGAAGTGTTATTTTTTTTGTCTCCTTGAGGGATTTTCATAATTGCTGATCAGTATTGGAAGGAGTGTTGGTGGATTACCTCTGGTATAATTTCCTAGAGAACTAGTACTATTCACGATAAAGTATCTTGGATTTATTTAGTTTTAGTTCCTTACATGATTACGTGGTTGATATGGTTTCCTTGCAGTGGGTAATGGAGATATCTGATAATCCAGACAGAGAAGAGCCTGAACCTGCATTTAAGGTAAATCATCTTTCTAGTTTATTTTGAGAGATGGAATGGTCATAGAATTGAATGGGTGATTGAGTGAGTGCTACGACAAGCCTGCTTTTATGTTTGAGAAGAGAGCTAGACGCTGCTTAAAAATTGTAGTCTGCGGGTTATGTCTTTTTGCTTCGTCTATTTCTGATAGCCTCGGACTAACAAGTATTTGTTGAATGCATGCAGTAGCTTTTTAAAGGGTGTAATGACATGTGCAGTATATCTTGAAGAGAAATACACAGTTGAGGATTAATATGTGGAAGTATGAAAAAGTTAACTTACAAAAGTTTGGGCATAATCATTCCATATGTAGACTTTAAAAAGTGCTCTGGAAGGTCGAGAACATATACTTCCCCCAATTTAATGGTTAGGATGCAGTTCTTTCACAGAGTGTTACTTTCCAGTCAAAGTTTTAAGTTTGACTATAATGAAGCTCTCTTCTTAGTGAGCTATGGGATTTTTGGCTCAGGCCTAAGTAGTGGGGGACTGCTTCTGTTTCTGCGTTTTTCTTCTGCATGATCAACTCATGGTAACTCCTTTTTGCCTAGAAACCGTCATAACATGAGACTTAAGGCCTGTCTTGTTTGGCAGTAATCAGTAGGGTGTGGACTTTGGGGCCTTGTAGTCATGTCCATGTTTCAATTAGGCGTATAAGTAAACGTGTGAAGCATCACCCAACCTGAGTTACTGTCTTCAGGTGTTGTGCCTCCTAGTTTGCAATTTTGTTCTCTATGCATTACATGCAAGCTTCGGACACGCTAATGTAAAGACCCAATTGTGGTTTGTGCAGTTTGTTGGGAATGTTCATGGAGATGAACCTGTTGGGCGTGAGCTTCTAATACGTCTTGCAAACTGGCTGTGTGACAACTATGTCAAGGACCCTCTGGTACTTCTCCTTGCATTCTAGGGTAGGCAGTTATTTAACATTTTGATGCATTTTTCATTTCAGCTAGTGTAGTTTTCTTCTGATTTTGGTTTAGATATGGTAGAAACATGGCAAGACTAACAACATGTTTGGTAGAGAGGAATTGAACGGAAAGAAATGGAAGGAAGAGAAAGGAACGGAAAGGAAAGGAAGAGAAGGGAAAGGAGTTACGGTTTCCTTTGTTTGGTCTACTTACTAAAATTTTGGAGGAATTGGAAGGAAAGTGAGTGTTTTTATGTTGTAAATTGGTTTTCCGTCCAATTCCGCCCGTTTTGGGAGGGAAGGGAAATGACAGTTCAATGAAGAATCATTTCCTTCCATTTCCTTTCCTTTCCTACCACTTCCCATGTATCTTTATAAACCAAACGTAGGAAAGTTGAAAAATCTGCTTCCTTTCCTTTCCTTTCCGTCCACTTCCTATCTACCAAACATGCTGTAAGAGAACATAAGAACTTTTGCGTATCCTTTGATAGTCTGTCTTAGGCGAATTCCACACCCCTTATCTCCTATAAGCATTAAACTCAGTAACAGTTCAAAATAAGTAATATGTTTGTAGTAAGC
Organism: Spergularia azorica; assembly: GCA_038382645.1. NCBI lineage: Eukaryota > Viridiplantae > Streptophyta > Magnoliopsida > Caryophyllales > Caryophyllaceae > Spergularia > Spergularia azorica. Next base: position 3,864 of record JBBYHQ010336821.1, read on the forward strand.
TGCAAGCAGCAACAATTTGAAACAAGAATACAGATGGAAATTGTTTTTGACTGGCAAAGCAATGTAAACGGGCAACTTGCCAGCACCATGAAGATAGAAAGGACTTAGAAAGAGTAGACTAGTGAGAAACAAGGGAAGGAATGTAAATGAAGCAAATTACAATGTAAATGGAGCAACTTGCCAACTCCAAGATTAGAAGGACCTAGAAAGAGTAGAATAGTAAGAAACAAAGGAAAAGAATATTTTACTGGAACCTCCACATGAATCCTCGAGTGCCAATTTATAATCTGCTCTCCTAACCTTTCTTTTTGAAGCACCTCACATGAATCCTCGAGTGCCACAATTTCTAATTTACTCTCTTAACCTCTCTTATTAAAGCATTATAACTGATTTTCAATGCTGTAACTATCATGGTTTAGGGATTAGTTTACTATATGTGACCTCCAATGTTTCTTTGTTGTCCCAGGCGAAATTAATTGTTGAAAGTGTACACCTTCACATACTACCATCGATGAATCCTGATGGATATGCTCGTAGAAGGCGAGGGAATGCCAACAATATTGATTTAAATCGAGATTTTCCAGATCAGGTATATTTCAGTGGTCTTCTCTGCCTCATCCCTGGACCTGCCTGCTTTTGGGTTAATGAGCTGTAACATGTCCAATTTAATACTGTATCCTATTGAAGCTTTCAATAAAATAACAGCACTACTTTGTCTAGTGGGTTAATGGAAATGAATTGTGTTTTCATAAAAAGTTTTTGTTTACTGGTTGAAGGGGGTGGGTAAGGGGGCAGTGTAGCAACATCATTTTTTAGTTATTTGTTAGGTTTCTCTCCTCCTCTTCGCTAGCTCTGTGCATTCGGTTCGTTCTGGTTTGTCAGCTGAGTGGTTTGACATTATCATTGGAAGCATCTCCAATTGGCATTACTAGTCTTGGAAAGTGCAATTGTGAACTTATAGATTATGGCTCGTGTAGGTGTCTCATGCTATTCTGTCAACAAGGAAGTAGGTTTGGGTTTAGTGATTACGTCGAGGAAGAATACAAATATAAATTTGCTTTACATTTCCTCTAGTTCATATTTGTTCTTCTATTTGGTAAAAATGTGATTTAGTCAGAAATATATGTAATTTTTTTTTTTTTTTTTCAACTGTCTTTAAAGTGGATTATCCGATTATGCTGATTGGTGAAAGCTTATCCGTTTTGGAATAAAGTAAATAGTACCACAACAATAACGAGGTGTTACTTTATACGTACAAGACAAAAATGAGAAATGGCGGTATTATTAATTTATGACAATGGCTATTCTTTTTCTAAGTGTTTCTTGTGGACTTGTTGCTGATGGAAGTTTGTTTGCGGTGATACTAAATAGTTCTTCCCTATAAATGACGTTGAGGAGACACGGCAACCTGAAACAAAAGCAATTATGCGCTGGTTAAGAAGGATACAATTTACTGCATCTGCCACTTTACATGGGGTAATACTCTTGGCTTTTCTTTACTCACTTCCTGTCAATTCAATTGTATTATTGAAGTTCTGGACTCCTTTGAAGCTTAGGTGGGGTGTCAGTTGGAACGTAATACGAGTAATAATTTATATTAAGAGGATCTTTCTTTTTTTTTCGAGATCAATGAGGATGTGTTCTTAATATAGTGAAAAAGGAGTAGGAACAGTAGGATAGTCATGGTAAAAGATAGAGGGCAGATCTGCCATTTTAGTGTTATAATAGAGCTGAAAACTACACATATCGATAGTATGAGGACCTTCAATTGGCTTTGGACTCTCAAAGTGTACTGCTACACAAAAGATAACTGACATGGAAATTGATTCGATGCGCAATACTCCTAATGGCTTCCTATATATAACCTCTTAGATAGATTGCTCCCCAAGTTCAAGTTCCATAACTAAATGACAACAGTGCCCTTGCCTTGCCTTCTAGTAGGAGAAATTCTAAGGTGAGACTACCTCATTGTATGAGACCACTTAATGCGCAACTTTAAAAAAATTAACATGTTACTTTTGAAAATACACTATTACTTTTCAAAGCTAACCTACTTCAAAAGTAATATAATGATCTTTCCAAAAGTAACATATTTAAATGGTTTCATACGATAAGGTGATGTCACTCTAGAATTTGTTCTATTAGAGAAAACAAGCCTTGTTGATAACTGGAATACAAAATAAAGAAAAAGGAAACCTTGTACAAAATAATTTTACTAGACAATATTCTCCGAGCACAATTTTATGTCCCCACTTTCCTTTTATGGCAAACCCAAAATTATCTCTCCCCGTTTCCAGTCTATTCTTGGTTAACTTTTTAGAACTACCATAGTACTTTATTCAAATTTATATTCATTCAATCCACTTGCAAACACTCACTCAAACAATACAATGAGCTTTTTCTTTGAGCAATGTGCCCAACCGAAACGGGGAGATATTTTGGGTTTAAAGTTTGGAAGATAGTTCCACTTGCTATCGGGTGCCGTATTTGTATAGAAAGAAATCATCACATTTTTTGATGATTTTGCCTTGACACACTATCAGTTCAAATTTCGCTTTTGGAGGTTGTTGTCTAGTTGGAGTCAGGTGTTACACTCTCACCAACACTTGACATTCCTCTCTTTTGTGGATAAAATTTCACAAGATAATTTAACAGCTTAGTTAGCTCTCTTTTCTATATGGACGTCACCTCCAAGGTTTCTTACTGTATGTGGGCGTCACCCTGGGCATCTTTTTTAAATATATTGATATCCCCACTTATCAATTAAAAAAATGGGTTAAAGGGTAAGGAATGCTTTAGCTCCTTGTTTGATGACTGGAGTGTAATCTTGTGTCGTATTAATGATTTGGTAGTTCCAAAATGTTCGCTGGAGATTTTATACACTTTGCTCTGCCTCTAGGTTCACATTTAGTTCTCTAACTAGAAAACATCTTGCTTCGAGTGTGGTAGTTGCTAAATGTACATCTGGATGTGATTTTAATATCTGTGAAGTTTGCTACCTTCTATTAAGCATAGTTTCTACGTGTTCAAGACAGGTTTGGGCTTACTAGTTTAACACCTTTTCAATACTTTGCAACATGTTAAGATGTTTATTATTTTGAAGCCCTAGCTCTGTGATTTGCTCCAAATGTTATGCTATTTATCTCAGTCCCACTGTGATGAACTCAGTTGGGCAACCATGGAAAACAGTGTAATATCTGGATAACTTGTATCGAATCACCAAAGATCAGTTACAATTTTGTTAACAATTGATATCAATGATAGAATAGGATAAAACCACAATGATTAGAACTTTATTGAATAAGTAATTTCCCTAGCAACTTCCTTATCTGTAATAGGGTTTAATAGAGTGCCTATGGGTACTCTATAACAATGATTAACTTCCTCTATTTTTTTATGTTTTTAAAAACAAGATTTATGTTCCCATAAAACTAATTATGGGTTGGAATCATAAAACTTGATAAGAAATAGAAAACTTGTTAGGACATTAAAAAATAGAGGAATTTAATCATTGTTATAGAGTGCTCATCACTATAGAAAAACCCTAATTAATATCCTAGTTACTGAGTATCCCTAAGCAATCCTTCCCCTCTTCCTAGAAAAAGTGTGTTTACTGGGTGGCTGTTCTATTACAGTACATGTTTGCCACTTTGAAAGAAATAGATGACTTGTCTCCGGACGAGGTAAATGTTTGGGTGACGAGTATTCTACTAGAACAGCCCACCCGAGTTCTAGAAGGACCAAGAGTGGGTCAAACATGTAAGTTACCTTAGATTTACGCCCGGGGGGGGGGGGTGGGGGATAATCTAGCTTAGGGGGTTATCAATAGTAAGTGTTGAGAAGTCATATCATCTATCATTATACCATTCAGCACTTGTGTAGTATGACACTTCGGGAGTCCCAGGCCGTTTGAAGGTCCTCATTCTATCCTATATTGTACGGAGTATTTTACAACCTTAATTTACTAATATGGGAGAAATTATGTCTATTTACAGAAGTACTTCCACTCCATCATCTACGCCTCTGAAGTAACCTGTGATATCATCACCCCCATTACGTTCAGTGATAAATTTTCCCCTTACGGTCTCTCTCCAGTGTCTTATTATCTCTAGTCTATCTTCACAGTTCACTGTGAGAAGGGTTGAACTTCGGGAGCTTGATTAATGTAACGTAGTCTTCCTGTGGACTTAATAGTCATATCTATCATGCCCTGCAAGAGGAGAAATGAGAACGGTGTATGTTCTGTTATTTTTTCATGGCTAACTAGATGGTGATTAAGATTTCAACGGCTGCTTAGTCTTTGTTTGCTGTTTTCAGGGTGCACTTGTTGCGAACTATCCTTGGGACGGGACTCATAATCAGAGGTAAATATTTTACACTACTTTCCACGGTATCTTCTGTAGCCTTAAGCAGGCTGTATCTACTTTTGAGTTTCAATTTCTGACTTGATCTGTATGCAGTTTATGTTTTGCATATATCAGAAAATTTTGGAGGACCTTATTCTACATTTCAATTGTTTGACCTATATATGTTTACACCAGAGTGTAGTGTCTTTCAGATCCTCTCTGTTTGCATATATTTATGGTAGTAACTCTAGTAAGATATGTCCTAGACGTCATTGGGATATTGACAAGAGACGGGGGTTTATCATTTTTCCTCATTACGCGACGGCGAGGGTGCGCTTCTTTTTCAACTTTTTCGAAAGATGTTCACACTTTTTTCGCTGGACATAACTTATCTTGCTTCTTTTCTGTTCTATTCCCTTTGTTTGATTTTCAGAGCTTGATTTTTCACAATATATCTTTTGTATCCCATCCGTGTTCTCCTTACTTCTCATAATATACTCTGTTGTTTTTGTGAATCTTGCCCTTCACAAAAAAAAAGTTGTGAATCTGATTATTGGATTGTCACTGATCGGAACTTATTCTGGGCTTGCCCTCTACACACACACCAAAAAAAAAAAATTGGGTTTTATAGGTTGCAATTTGATCTAGTTAAGGGGCTCGCCACTGACCTCTTAAGAAGGATTCTGGGTAATTAACTTTGTCAATACGAAACTTGACACTACACATATGAGCAGATTGATTTAGATACAACAAAAGCTCCCCATTTGATTATTAACTACACTATTAATGCAATAGTACTTGATAAATGATTAGTCCTAGGGGGATATGCTTGGCCTGCAAGGAGTCAGTAATTGTCTGAGTGGTTGTCTCTCTGAAGTATTACCAGCAATTCCATGGCTTTTCAATCCAGCTTACACGTTTCTTTCTACATTTCAGGAAAGATTACTATGCATGCCCTGATGATGGAACTTTTCGGTATATAGCTGGCGTGTATAGTCGTTCGCACTATAACATGTCCCTTAGCAAAGAGTTTCCTGGAGGAATAACTAATGGAGCAGCTTGGTGAGCCATTGAGATATGTCTGCTCATGTTGTGAGCAGCAATTTCTTTTTTTTTTTTTGAATTAACCCTTTATTTTACGTGCACACTTTGATTCGAACTATTAAACTTTGATGAAGGTATCCCATATATGGTGGTATGCAAGATTGGAACTACATACATGCTGGTTGTTTGGAGTTGACACTGGAAATTAGTGACAATAAATGGCCCAATGCTAGTGAGGTATGGATATTAAATCTAGTCATTTCCTTATCTTGACTTTTGTTTGACAGATGGATTTAGTACCTGACTATTTTGTTTATTGATTGGTGGGTGAATATGTCAATTTCACGCTTATATCAATATCTCATTGAAAAAGTGTACATATAGTGAAAACATATCAAATTATCTCGTTGTTGTTGATGAAGCTATGCTTGGGCATGACAACACTATCCCAGACTGTCTTATACCAGTTCACTTTATCCAGCTTCTGCTTGAAGAATTCATAAGCTTTTTTGACATTGAAGCTTCTATTGCTTTTTACTAATATTCACAAATCAAGATTATTTCATTTATATACATTTTTGTATAAGATGAATTAATGATCTTCCACGTAGTTTCTTGTCTATTTTACTTATCACTCATTCTTATTTATCATTCACGTTTAAAGTAATTACAGGATATTGGACTATTTAGACTTGAAAAGCTCTAGTGCCTCCTGATATTTACTGCGATATCTCTAATTGCGCAGCTATCAACTATTTGGGAATATAACAGAATGAGTATGTTAAATCTCGTGGCAGCTGTTGTTAAGGTATGGTGATCCAATGTACTTATGTTAAATTTAAATGTTCATATGTAATCTGGTGGAATTATACTTATATTTAAACGTCTAGAGTCTTAATTTGATATGCATTCAAGAGGATAAGCTACAACTTGTGATTCATACTTCAAGTCATCCTTCTTTTATCTTTCTATATTAGACAATGAGAATGGTGGAGTAATTGTAATACTCTTCTAGCTCCTCTTTTCTTTAATCGCATTATCGATGGGGATAATTGCTTGATAATGGTTTTCTTTTGAGAGGAAAATCTTGATCTTTGTTTGGGGAATCATGGATCAGTTGTATGTAAGGATCCAGTAGTATGGGGCAGTACGCTGCAAAAGGGACATTCAACTTCGAAAGTAATTTTACTTTCATCTTTTTGCTTGAATTTCTCAAGATATAAGCTTTGGAGCGCTCTTAGACCATATCATCCTTAAAGTCCATGTGTCATGCGTGCATCTACAGTATCTATTCACAGAAAACTTGATGGTTCCAGGAAAGGTTTAATGGTCACCCAAACTGCCAGTCTTAGCAAAAAGTTTAATGGCAGAACAAAACCCCATTTGAGGGCTGAGTTGAACTTTTACTATCTTTGGCATGTAACTGGTGGAAGATAAGAGCCTGCTTTCACATTGATATGGATCCATTTTGTAGAATTCTAAACTGAAGCTCAGTGAATAGCAGAGTGTTGAGTTGAAGTTTGGGGGTCCATTACAGCCTTGGATGACATGAAGGCTATTGCTTAAGCATGATAGTTGCTTCGATGGGTTGAGTTACTACACCAGTAAAAACATGCTTAATGCTGCATAGATATAGCCTATGTCACAAACAAATTCTGAACTAAACTGCAACGGCGGTATCAGTTGAAAAGATACTTGATGGGACCTGTAAAGTGGAGAAGGAAACTCAGGATCATCATGATATCTTTGCTGAGAAAGGGTATGAGGTTCAGGCATATGATTTTAAGTCCCGGAGATGTGGTGTATGAGAGGCCAACAGCAGTTACTGCTGCCACAAGGATTAAACATCTAGTTGAAAGTAAACAATGTCCGGGACTACGTCGTTATGCATCCATGCTGAGTGTCACACCTTAGCTCATTGATTGTAAACGAGGAGGTTGTGTTCTGTTTCACTACTTCACGTGACTCTTGACTTAATTGGTGACTATCTTTTGACACCTCAGATGCAGTGTGGACATGGTTTAGTGGCAGCTATATCTTCCCGTCCATTTTTTCTTCATTATGGATGCCAGAGAAACATTTGTCAGCAACATCATAAACTAATGTTCAAAAGCAATCTTTAAGAAGTGGCAGATATATTCTTAATATTTTGTTATGGCTTTTGTGTTTTGCCTACACGACAATGTTTCTAACATTCAAATGTGAGACATACCTTTATATTCACAAGTATTTGCATATTCCTGATTTTGTTATTGTTTGTAGACTGGAGTCCATGGTAGGATTTTCTCATCAGATAGTGGGAAACCTTTACCTGCCGCTATCACAATTGAAGGCATAAATCAGACAGTGAGTTCTTTCCTCTGTTTGTGAATGCTGTTGATTAATTTTTCTCTCATACACTTGTGCTTTCAGTAATTTCTATATGTTTTTACAATCTCCATTTGCTATTCAACATGTCCGTTTACACTAGTCTGCGCTGCTTGTGATCATGTCTACATAACACAGCTAATTTCTCACCCCGACCGCCCCCACCCCCTCAAAAGAAAAAGAAAAAGCAGGATCCAGGGTATGATGGTTGATTATTCTTGTAAAATGGTGTTTAATGTCAATAGCATTATTGGCGTCACTATCCCCATGTTCTTTATGTTTGTTCTACTGAGAGTAGAAGCGTTAAGATCTTCTATGTAATCTAACCTTTTGTACTCCACCAGGCATGTCACACATACAACTTCATGTAGCTTGTTAAGAGTACCCATGAACTTTGTGCATTGCCACCACAATGAGCTTTAATTTTGGTTCACAGAATTGTTGCACCACGTTAATTGTGATGGTATAAAATATTAGGTGTGAAATGGAAGATCGTCTCCATTGTTGCTACTTTTTTGAATATTGTTCATCAATTTTGCGGTGGGGTTGACTTTCAAGTTGCGTTTCATTATTTAATAAAATGCATCCTAGGGTAAGGCTTGCATACATCGGACCCTCCTTACCTCGCAATAGGCGGGACGCGGGAGCCTTTGAGGCATTGGGTAATGTTATTATTTCAATAAAATGCATTGATCATGGAGCCTCAGGAACATGAATGTCGGCCTGTAGTCCATTGCATCCACTTTTGGCTTTCAGTTTCTATATTCTAATTGGCAATGAACTTACAGTTTTCGGTTTCCTTTGTTATAGTTTTCTCAGTTTCTTACGTTCCATGATAATGATAATGTTCCTCATCTATTGCCTCTTCTACTCCTTAGAGTTGGCTTGATGACTAATTTTCTTTATAATGCTTGCAAAATCTTAATGGCAGATGAAAGCTCGAGCCGGAATTGCTGATTATCATCGGTTGCTCGTCCCAGGGATGAAGTATGAAGGTAATTCTTGTAGTTAGTATATTTTTTTCTTTTGAGCATGTCTTCTTTGGAATGTACTCCCTCCATTTCATTAGGTTCTTTGCATTTCGTTTGAATCTGTGAGAGGAATTCAAACGAAATGCCAAGAACCTAATAAAATGGAGGGAGTAGTAAATTGGTCCAACTAATTTAGAACATCTGGTTTTGAGTTGAGGGACTACGGAAAACATCAGAATCTGATGGAAGCACAAAGCTAATCTTTCTTCCGTCTTTTTTATTGGGTCATGTTTAGGGGGCATCCTGACCATAACTCAAAATTGTATCTTAACTTTCCCTCAAAAAAAAAAAAAATTTGTTTCTCAAGTGAACAGCAAAACGACGACAATCTAGTTAGCCATAGTTAGCCATATCACGTGATTCTGTAACTCTTGAATGTGGGTATGTTCAATATTTAATCAGCCTTTTCAGAGAGACCTGAACTCCAAATTTACTAGAAACGTGATAATAGGACAATTTCTTATACCTATTATAGCTGCAAGGTGAATTCACTTATGCACATGTTCTCAATGGTGGGAATGCCTTGTAGAAACGGGGTTGCAACTCTGATGTAGTAATACAAACGGGTTCCCCGATCTCAATCCAGTTCCTTCTCTCTTGCTCTCTACCCTATTGAAGGGAAAGAGAGTTGTAAAATCTACTTGGTTGAGTCACCAGAACGGAACCATGGTGTATTATATGGTAGATGAGGAGGAAAATAAAGAACCTTTTTTTTAGGTTAAGAAGAATACAACAACAACAACAACAACCAAGCCTTATTCCCAAAATGATTTGGGGTCGGCTAACATGAATCGTCATCTAGT
>JBBYHQ010336850.1:0-13453 GCA_038382645.1 Spergularia azorica
TGGAACTTTGATTAACCGATTAGCGTGTACACGCTCCTTAATAAGGGTGCGTTTTGGGTATGGGGTGTTTAAAGGGGAACGGAGGGAGTATTAGATATATACAGACTTCAAAGATCGAGTTGTAGTGACAACAATAGATAAACACAATTTGAAGGTCGACCCTATATCTTGTGAATATATGGATTGGGTCGTATATGGTTATGATTTAAGAGTTACGTACAGAGGATTTGATTTGGACGTGTAGTTAAGATGACTATTCTGTGTTGTTGAATTTGGACTTACTAGGAAATTCATCAAAGTTAGGAGCATGCATCTGCAAGTTGTTGAGTTAACATCCTAGTTCTGAAGTCTGAACTCTTACTCAAGTGCATTGTATATGACAAAGTGGAGGATAAATGCCTCAATTTCTCACAATCACCATCTTTCGCCAAACACATTGCTGTCAAACTCTTCAAAACCCCGGAAATTTACCCAACAGAAGGCAAAATTTGACTCCATTACATCACCATTATGTCGTTGCACTTCGTCTACGTTGTTCTTTAGCTCATAATATCAGGTCTCGGAACAAACACATTGTGTATTAGAGATACGGATATACCTTTCAAGTTGATTATGTTCCACTGCCTCCTTAGAGAAAGACAATCAAACAAGTTACTTGAAAGGTTTTCAAGAAGAACAAAGAAAATTTGAGACAGAAAGTGATCAAAATGTGGACATTCGATCACGTTAAGACACAAAGGCCAAATTGCAACCCAAATCAGAACACCAGCAATTCATGGCATGCCTCATAACTAATAAGGGCCCAATAAAGAATTTAGGTTAAAAATTTCGGTCTTTAAACTTACAAACTTGCCTCTAATCTATGAACAGAGTATATACTTCAAACTAAGGCACTAAACAATACACTGCTAGCCAGAGCAAAGGCGCAAAACAAGCAGGGCGACAGACTGGTATAATGAATGATACGAGTAAAACCACACGGGAATGATCACACAGACTGGTATAATATGATACACTTGGAGCCACCACAGCTTTCAGATAATGAGACTGCCCTTGTCAAAAAATTACAATGGGGTTGTCTGGCTGGTGCCTGGAAAGCTGATAAAGAGAAAATTCGGGAAATATACACTCACCAATTTACAATGACTCTACATCTTCACGCATTGGAAAATATGTGCCTTGTAATGAGGCGACATTGTCTAAATCATCCTTTGAGAACATCGGGAGAAACCACAATGCTTTTTTCGTGCCAAACACCTGCAACAATTTTGAGATTACAAGAAATCACATATATCGTGTAAGAAAAATAACCAGCAGCCCTAAAATGTGGCCTTTGATTCCAGCTTTAAAAGCATGCTCTCGTGGATGGTGAGAGAATAAACAGATGTAACATGCGAAAGACATGATTTGGCGGGGAGGAAAAATTGATATTAACAGTCTTTGTAAAACTGAAAATACACGGAATCCGTATTTTCCCAATTCCAACAACAGAGAAGCCCAGAGAAAAGAAAAAAGAAAAAAAAAAAGAGGGAGCGCGTTACCTGCTCGAAATTCCTTCTCCAACCCAAATCATACTTCCATCTGGCTGCTGTTTCTTTTTTCTCCCTTTTCTTCTCATAAACCTGACATTCAGGTGTAGGTGATGTTACTATCTTACAAACTCACTCACCGTCAAATTACTCGAAAAGGGAAAACTTCGATTGATCAGAAGAGCCATGTGATGTTCCTTACCTCAATAGTCGTTGTGTTGCTCCCGATAAGAGTTGCATGCATAACAACGAAACAGAGCAGACTGAGGGCAAAAGCCAAATTAAGAACTGCATTACAAAAAATATTGTGAGAAAACACCGGAAAGATGAGAGTTCAAAGCTAAAATGAGAAGAAAATTACATACCAAATGCCAAAACCATGACAGCAAGATTGCCTGGAGAGCCAGAATGGTTCTTTGCTTCTCCAAGTAGTGAAATAATATTCGGAAGCATTACTAGTGTGTCCAATGTCGTCTCCAGGAATGTATAAAGCTGAAAAGAACATTAAAACCATGAAGCAAGAGTCAGGATTTCACTGAACAATGTTATAATCTCATACTTTCTAGCACAGACATTGTTCAAGCCTCTTCAGCAGCATGTGACAAACACCCAAACGCATATCCCTCCTCCTCTCCTCCTCCCTCTTTCTGGGGATAAAACTAAAAACGAATTTCAATTTCAGAGTTCCTTGTTTATGGTTCGGTAATGAGACCTATATCAAGACACATCAACTTAGAAATAAAAGTGATGACAAAGGGAAACTCTCCCTGTTAATGGAATACCAACTGAAAATCAGGAATTCATAATTATATTATTTGACTAATTTTTTTGGAGCATAACCAACAGAAGCAAACCCAAAAACAAATTTCATAAAAGCTAATGCCACTTTTTGTAAATGCTGCATTATGCTAGATGTGGCCTTACGAGAAATAACAGGAAGAACTTATAGTTGCGTGCCCCAACACAATTCACCACCCATACACAATGATGATCCATCTTGAGAACACACCTTTGGCCTACAGAAAACAGCAAAGAAACGACTATGACATTAATCATATATCTAAAAGAGTAAAAAGATTGTCCTGTTGAGCCTGCAACATAGACTTAAGGAAAAAAAAATCAAAACCTAGACAATTTTCAGAAGAGGACCATAATCCAATGATAATTAGCTCAACAGCTGCAAGTCTTACTTTCATCTTTCCAAGTTTCTTACTAAGCTTTTACAAGCTTCAAGCATGCCATTAGTAAAATAACGTAAACTGCAAATAGCATTTTACATTAAAAGAAATTATCAATCAGCTTTGATAAAGCATCTCAGTAAATTACAAGGTTGACTGTACAAGCGAGTTGAGACTGAACCAATTCACTTCTGAAAAGAGATTGAGAAGCTTACAGACAGAACAATGGTGGCAACGTGGTGGCTTGGAATTCTGGCATTTATTACAATAAGCAACAGGTGGTCTTCTCTCTGATCCATCCAATGTCGGCCATGCAGATGCTAGTGACTCAGAAAGAGTGTTATCTGACTGTGAAGATGAAGCACCCTCCTCCAGATTACCTTCCAGTACCGGTCTCCAATTATGAGGAACTGAACCAGGGTCTTGAAATACAACCATGAGGTAGCTCCAGGTCAACATTACAAGCTACAAAAAAAAAGTGGCCTACAGGAATCAGGATTTCCACAATAGCATGCTTAACACAGATTAACCCTTTCATCTAATCATCAAAAAGGTAAATTAAGGGGTCCGAGATAGAGACAGAAGGAGCGAGGGCTGAGGTAGGGAGATCCTGTTGACAACGATAGTGGAAGAAGGTAGGAGGAAATTTCCCTTCAAAGCTATCCTGCTTGGAAGAGAAAATGACCAAAAAACAATCAAGTTCCATCCCCTCCCTTTCCCTCATTCCCCCCCTTATCACATTGTTATCTAACCAAAGACTTCTGCATCGCTCATATCCCCTCCCCTCCAATTGCCCTTATCACAGTCAGCACCACAATTACTGAAAGTACACTTATGGGAGCAATAGAAATAGGAGCTCGACCACCAAGTGCCAAGTGTGTGTTTCCAACATTTGATTCTCATCTCCCTCATATAATGGAAAGATCACTAACAAATCACTCCATTACCGCAATCCCCTATATCTTAGGGTATACATTACTCTATCTAAAAATTCCTAATAAACGAGCAATCGAATCTATGAAGCATAAGAAATTGCTATTCGACTTCATGTCCAATTCAATGCATATACTCCCACCTTTTTAGCAATCTAATCACACAAGAAATACAACCAAAAAGCATGACAAACCAAAAAAACACCCAAAACTCCAATCAAATCAAATTACCAAATTTAGCAAATATCTAAAAACACCAAATTTACCCTTGCCATCCTCAAAAATAGCAATTCTAATAACAAAACACATACAATTCCTCCAACAATGCGCATTCATATCACATCAAAACTCCAAAGTAACCAACTTTACACAGTAAAACCCAAAACTACAACCAAAGTAACAAACTTTAACCACCAAAAACCCAGAAAAATTACCATGCCAACAAATTTTACCAAAATGTTTAACCCTTGCCATTCCAAAAATAGCAATTCTCATAACAAAACACATACAATTTCTCCAACAATGCACATTTATATCACATCAAATCTCCAAAGTAACAAACTTTACACAGTAAAACCCAAAATTACAACCAAAGTAACAAACTTTAACCATTATAAACCCAGAAAAATCAACCATTGCAATAAAAATTAACCATGGTAATAAAAAAAAGTAAAAATTACCAAAATGTGGAAGAAGATGATGATGAAAGCAGCAGCAACAGATGGAGCTCCACCATGAACCAATTTGGGCCCCCAAGAAATAACAACAACAGCCCAATAAGTAATCACAATGATACCCAAAACCATGAGGATCATCAAATAACCCAAGTACCGCAACCCGGAACAATACTTAAACGGGTTCAAATCCATTGAATTCGGGTTTGCTCTTCGGGTCATCCTGAAGTCGGGTAGTACTAGGAGAGGACGAGGCTTTCTGGGTCTGGTTTTGAACAGCGTGTTCTAGACGTCTGAAGCCAGGTTTATTATTCACTTTGATTTCTTATTGTCTGGAATTTTGAAATCCCGTTTTTTTTTTTTTTTTTTTTGGTACTCCGTATTATTAATTGATTTGGGTTTTCTGGGATTTATTCAAAAGATTTGGGAAATTTTGTGGGGAAAGTTAGGGTGTGTTTGTTTGAGAGCTACTGTGTGCTGATTGACTCGATTATTATTTAGTTTCCCAATTTTACCAGATTTTGAGATTTTGTGATGACTGATTTGCAGATTTTACTGTGGTAGTAGACTAGTTGTTAGAATATGAAGTTGTTATCTTACAAGTTTAAAATTCCTTATCTCGTCTTAGCTTGACTTTAAGGACACGCGTGAGGTGTGAGATAATTACGTTACGAGGGGATCTGGGTTAATATGCCTAGGAAAATTAATCACGTATACTATTTTATACTCCGTATGATTTATTTTAAAAATAATACAGAGTAGAAAAGAACGAGAGAAACATACTACTCGTATTACGAATTCAATATTGCATTAGAGTTAAAACTCTCAACATACCCCGTGTTTAGTCAAGTAGATGATCTCACTTATGAGTTATGAGCAAATCAAACTTTTTTTGTATACGCCTATGGATAATCGCCATTCACACAAAGTGTAACCAACATATTATAATGATACGGAACACTGGAGGAAAAATAACGCTTCTAAAGGAGAATACAAACCATGATGAAGAAAAATTAACCATTTTCATCTTAAACTCTCTCATTCTTGGTCTCTTGAATCTCGATGGAAAGACAACGCTCATAGCCTCATATTGAATCACTTCTAAGGACAATTTTGAAACTTTTATCACGGGATTGTTTTTATTAATCGAATAGCACTTACAATAATCCGGTAATAGAAGTTCCAAAATTGTCCAAAATTCGAAGAGAGTGGGGGAACGAAGGATATATAAGAGCACGTGTGAGACGACAGTAAGAAGAACAGGCTCCCGGCAAAACAGTCAGACAGCCGAGAATATAAAATCAAACCGCCGTACATTTGCCTGTCTAATTTTTTACCTGATTAACCTAAACAACTCTAAACACACCCACCTGAACACTCACTTCACACTAATCTCTCTCCTAATCTTTCCAGAAACCTCGACGTTTTCACCCCCACACACTCTCTCTACTCAGGTAATCTCGGTTGCTTCCCTTTCACTCTTTTATCAACTTAGCTGATCCTTTTCTTTGTTATTAGGGTTTTGTTTTTAATTGGGTTTGAATTTAGTTTTAATTTGGTTTTGATTTCTTATTAATTAGGGGTATAAAACAAAAAATGCAGCAGCAAGCTACGCCTTCAATGATGCCAGTCATGGGTTCTTTTCCTCCTGCTAATATCACCACTGAGCAGATTCAAAAGGTCTCAACTTTTTTGCTCAAATTCAAATCATTTTGTTATTATGTTAATTATGTCTTAATCACTTGTTTTTTTTTTTGTGGGTCTTTTTTTTTTTTAATTAATTAGATGCATCTAATTAAGTATGTTTTGGTATTGTTCATTTCACTGGTGTTTATGTAGTGGTAATCTAAGAAAGATGACATTTTGTGCAAAAAGTTAGCTTCTTTTGGTAGATAGTGGTGAAATGGTGGCTGGTTTGCAAGGTTACTGGCTAAGCTGCTGTTGTTGAGGATTTTGATTTTCGGTGTAGGTGGGAGCCTTGAAGGCACTGGGGTAATCTTGTTGTGGTTCTCGGATTTTCGATGTCTATTATATCGTTGATTGATGATCAATTTGGGACCCCTGTGAGCTCTCCTCCTCTCCAAGAATGGGGAGTTTTGCAATGTATATCAATTGTAGTCTTGATGAGCTTTACCTAGTTAACTTTGATTTGAGGCCCTTGTAACTTGTAAGGGTTATATATACTTGGGTTTTGGCCAACTCTGACCACTTTTTTTTTTTTTTTTTTTAAAATAGCCACATGTTTTCGAAACTTTACCATTGATAGTATTTAGAGTGGCCTTGTTGGATTTGATGGGAGGTTCATGTGCTATGAAAGTTCTATAAGCCTCTCCGGACACATCACTCGTCCACATTATCGTGCATTTTTTCGCCGATTTTGGGGATCTAATATAGGTTTTTGGCGCTGATACTTTTCTATAGACCATTACATTACATCTAGGTGCTTCCACAAAAATTTGAGCTGTTTATTTATCAGGGCCATTTTGGGCCAAAAATCGTGGATTATATACTTCGGTTTTGGCCAATTTTGACCATTTTTTGGAAGCAGCCAAATGATCTCAAAACTTTACCATGGATAACCTTGGGGTATGTTTGTTGGATATGAGGGCCGGTTCCTCTATTAGGAAAGTCCTTTAAGCTCTTTCGGCACATTGCACCCCTTGAGGCTAAAGTCCGTTTTTCGCCGATTATGGGACTTAACATAGGCTTTTGGCTCTAATATTTTACTAAACCCCATTATATGGCCCCTCTGGTTTCCACAAAATTTTGAGCCGCTTTGTTCCATGACCATTTTGGGCCCAAAATCTTAGATTGCATAATGTTGTTTTGCCCAAATTTGATCACTTTTTTGGGAGCAGCAAATGTTTTTAAAGTGTTTGCCATGGACAGCCTTTGACCGCCCTTGTTGGATATGAGTGCAAAGTCCCCTGTTAGGGAAGTTCTTTAAGATTCTAGCGTGCGTTTATTGCTGATTTTGGGACTTACATAGGTTTTTGGCTCTAATATCTCGCTAACACCCAT
This sequence comes from Spergularia azorica, assembly GCA_038382645.1. Lineage (NCBI taxonomy): Eukaryota > Viridiplantae > Streptophyta > Magnoliopsida > Caryophyllales > Caryophyllaceae > Spergularia > Spergularia azorica. The sequence goes on from JBBYHQ010336850.1 coordinate 7,335, forward strand.
TGTAAAACCCCTCCACAAAAATTTGAGCCATTCTTCTAAAAAAGATCACGTTTTTGAATAATTTTTTTTTCTTTTGTTTTTAAAAGATGGTGGTGATTGGTTATTCATCAATGGATCTATTGGTTTCCAAGCTTATTACTGTGTAAGCTATTTTAGAGGACCTGGTATTTTTGGTGTAGGTGGGATCCTTGAAGGCACTGGGGTACTGTTGTTTTTATACTTGATTTTCGATGTCTACTTGGTATCGTATGAGGGGAATGCTTTAGTATAAGAGGAGGTCATGGTGATTGATGATCAATTTTGGGACCCCTCCCCCTCTCCAGTATGGGGTGGGATCGCAATGTGTTTCAGTTATAGTTGCAACAAGCTTTACCTAAAGTAGTCAACTCTGGTTTCAGTCCCTTGTAAGGATCCCCCTCCTGTAGCTCTTGAATATGGATGCAATTTTTTGTTGCACATATCTGCAGTAAACCTTACTAGACCTAACCAGAATGCCTTTTTCCTTGGCTGACTTTTCTCTCTTTGATGCAGTACCTCGATGAGAACAAAAAGTTGATTTTAGCTATATTGGATAATCAAAATCTTGGCAAACTTGCTGAATGCGCGCAGTAAGTCGTTGCTTAAATTTGTCAACTATTGTTACTCTTTCGTTTCACAGCTAATCTTTTTTTACTACAGCAAAGTCCTATTGTTTATATTGGCACCTGGTTTAGGGGACTTAAGATGTTGAAAAGAGAGCAAGTGTCCATGCTTCAGTCACCTCCTAAATGTTACGGTGTTAGTAAAGTAAGTGCTAGGCTGACACTTGAAACAGATAAGACTTTTGAAGGACGCACAACTGCGCAAGGTATCCAAAGATGTAGCTTATTTGGCTAAGCAGACAATATGTACATCTAATGTTGGCACAACTTCCAACACTAGACAATTTGCCTCTTCTGCAAAAATCATAGATCGTTTGGGTAAACATTCTTCTAAAATCAGCACATAAATAGGGGTTCTTTCCACACTTTTTACCTTAGTTCTTTGATTATCAACCCATTGGTTTTACAGTAGTGATCTCAGGCCTTGTTCTCGCTTCAGCTATATAAGCTTACGAAAAGAATCCGTCATTACTTTTTCTCTTGCTCTAGCCAATAATAGGATGAGAATAAAGCAACAAGGAATATTTGGTGGTATAACTGGTGTATCATTATATGAATACGGGTATCTGAAACAGTGGGGCGAACTGATGTCTATATGTTGAGAATATTATGATATGGACGATGGTTTCTGAGGTTGCTACAATGTACTAGTGGGATATGGTACCTAATGCTATTCTCTTCAATGATAGTTTGCATGATTCTTTTGGTTTGTGTTTTCTTGTTCATGTTATTCCTGCACACAAAAACCAGAGATCGAGGGTTTTAGCCCTCCAATATGACTTTCATTATTGCGAGTTATAGTAAAGCTTGAGGCTTGTGTCCTTTATAATTTTGGGTTTGTTGGTATGTGATTGCTCTGGGAGTTGGTAGTAACAGTTGCTGTATTGCTTGACTTTACCTATTTGGGCCTTGATTCGCTTGTTTGATTCACATGTACAGTTAACATTTGAGTGTTGCAGATATCAAGCGCAGCTTCAGAAAAACTTGATGTATCTAGCTGCAATTGCTGATGCCCAGCCCCAGGTGGCCACAGTGCCTGCTCAGGCATGCTCGCTTGCAGCTCTGACATTCTTTCTTGGTTTTGAAGCTTTATGATGTTTCTTTATACTTATTCGAATTATCTACTTGCAGATGGCTCCTCATCCTGCGATGCAACAAGGGGCTTACTATATGCAGCAGCAAGCGGCTGCTGTAATGGCTCAACAGCCAGGTGTTTTTCCTGCGAGGATGCCTGGACAGGCACAATTTAGCAGTCCCCTTCAAATGCATGAACAGCAGCAGCAGCAACAACAACAACAGCTGCACCATCAACACCCACAAACAATCCCTGGGCAAATGAACTTCAGACCGGTAGGACCGAGTAATGGAATGCATACAAATACAATGCAACCTGAAGCTTCTCCTGCAGGTGGCAGCAGTGCTAGCCACCCTACACCAGTTGGTGCAAGTGATGGTCGTGGCCCTAACAAGCAAGGAGGGCCAGAGACGGGGTCCACCGGTGATGGACAAGGAAGTTCTGCTGCGGGTGCTGGACATAGTGGTGGTGAAGGGGAACAATCTTAGTTGAAAGGTTCCGAAGGAGGCAGATGATGCCTTGTCCATGTGTAGGCATCTGATTGTTGATAAGTAGGGACTGTCTCATACAAGATGAAGCGCTGTTTCTCGCTGGCCTCATCTGTGGTAAGTCTGACATAGAAAGTTAGTCTGTCTTTCTTGCAGTTGTTGTGAAAGTTTAGTAGAGGATGTAGGATTGTTCTGTTGTTTAGACTGTAGTCCTGGCATGTTGTTGAAATGAAGTCCAACATGTAGAAGCAAGGTAGGCTCCAAGATGGCCGTCCAAGCATCAACCGTTTTTCTCGTTACATACCCATCCTTCAAAGTTTAGCTGTTGAGGTGTGTACTAAGTCAAGGTTTGTATGAAGTCACCCTTTGTCTTTCTTAATTGTTTCTAGTTCTAGAGATCTGCTTAGCTTAAGATGTAGTAGTGTTTTGTTGTTCTGGCATTTTGTTGAAGACGAAATCCAGTTTATAAATCCAAGGTGGTCAAAATCAAGACCGCCTTTGTCCATGAAGAGATTGGTGCTTGATCTATTGTCCAGACATACAGACATTCAGCTTTTAGGTACTTGAATCTGCTTGGATAATTTGTTTTCACCACCTATTTCTACCTTTATAGTCTTATATATATCCACAACGGCTATATCCGTTTTCCTAGTATCCTTAGGCTTACATCTAGGGGTAAGGATGGGGTAGTCAGTGGTGTGTAACAAAGCTTCGAGTAAGCGTGAAGTCTGTCAAAACTTAGTCTACGCTCAGTCTCTTGGTTGTGATCTAAGACTTGGAGTGTGTTACCATCCTCATATGTCCTGCTTTTCGGGATCGGTGTATTTATCTTCGTGTTGATGCCACGATACTACTACGAGCTAAAACCTAGTTAGCACCTTGGTGGTGTGAATCAAGTACAGAACTAAGTGGAAATATAGCAGTGGGGGATAAAAGAAACACAATTCGAGTTTCGAAGTATATAATTAAGGAAGAAGTAAAGGGGGAGAGGAAGGAATGGCTTTTAGTAGATGCGTTGGTTTCCGGTAACTTGTTTTTCATTTCTAAGGAACAAGCTCTAAAGAGGGGGAAACGGAGAAAATAAACTAACTAAAAAGGTGCATAATACTATTGTTATAGTTCCCCCTTTTTCTTGTTGGTTTGTGGTTCAAGTTAAGACTTGAAACTTTATGAAGATATGAAATTTTCTCATTTAACTAATAACTTTGATTACTTTGTCAATACTTCTTGCAACTATTAAGTATGAATGTACGATGGATAAGTTGTGATTCTTTGGCTTGAATGAGTACCAAATAAAACGCGGAAGACGCAACATCTTGGAAGAATTCTCATTGTAACTGCTTGTGTGAGAGATGCGCTAAGTTCAGATAAGTTGGTTGGTGGTATGCACTATATGACATCAACATGAACAACCCCATGGGGATAATCTGAGACTTTGAGCTTATGGAAGGAACGGTATGTCATTTCGAGGTTGGTAGGAAGGCCACTTTTAAATAGACATCATCGAGCCAGCTTTTACAAGTTAACAATACTCGTGTATTTCACCATCTCTTTAACCATTTGTGCTTACAAAGTCAATTATAACCAAGAAAAGCTATCTCAATATAATTTTATAGATAATGTACTTCCCGTCAATATTGTTTGGATGATGTTACGCGAGAGGGACAATTATAATATCTTGTATCAGATAAGTTGGTACTAACAAGCTAAGTACCAAATACTATGTGGGTGTTGGAATGTTCGATCGTGACATTGTATGACCGGTTCGCAGTTGCTAAGGTTTCCTCATCTTGTTCTATGAATTAAAATTACAATGACATCCTGAATTCATTGTCAAGTTTTATGTTTCCTCAAAGTACTGCTTTGTAAAGTTTGGTAAATCTTTATTTCAAAAAAAAAAAAAAAGTTTGGTAAATCTTGGTAAATCCTTTTGATACTATCCGATATTACTATATTAGTATCACCATTTCATCGACTTATGTAACTTAAAATGGCGTATCTAAATACATCGAGGCAGCGACTATCTCTTAGAAAACTCGATTTGACAAAACCGATCATCTTACACAAAACTCGCTTTACATGACCATGTAAAGTTCGCCCACGCATCAGGAGTTCATATCCAACTATCCAAGCACACACATGCAATACTTCATATCACATGTAAACATCCGCAAAGACCTTTGAAATATTTCTAGTCGTCCTATACTTTCGTAACGCACACACCTATATATTTATTCGACGGGCAACTTTACACCTTCGCCCCACCAACATTTCATTTCTTTACCAATCTTTTTTCCTACTAAAATTAATAATCTCCTCGATCTTTCTCTTCACTCTACCAAAATAACTAATCTACGACATAATTTCGCGATGAAGCAAGATCTTCATCATCATCAACAACAATCGTTATCCAATTTTTACCATAGAAAACCATCTTATACATGGAAAACTACCACAAATTATGTACGTACCAATCATAAAATCATATCATATATTACTCTTCTTATTTTAACCTATGCTCTTGGTTACTTTTCCGCCTCATCTTCACCTTCCAACGAAGGGGTTACTATACTTACAACCGAAGTTACTGCGGTCAAATCAGCTCCCACAACAGAATTTACCACTGTTACTAACTGTCCACCCGCCACGTCACCGATTTCAACCGACAGAACAAACGCTCATAACGATTTCGGCTCGCAGTGCGGGAACCCGGTTCAACCGCACTTAATTAGGTGGGTGGTGATAAACCGGGTTTTCAACGGGACGTCACCATACGAGAATTTCCCCCCGGCCCACGTGGCCCATCTACTAAAGCCCAAGAGGGTCAAGGGATGGGGATCATACGGTGCCGTTTTCGGAAACCTTATCAGGAAAGTACGTCCAAAAACTATAATCGAGGTAGGTACTTTCCTAGGCGCGTCAGCGACACACATGGCTGAGTTGACACGAGACCTCGGGTTAGAAACCCAAATCCTATGCGTGGACGATTTCCGTGGTTGGCCCGGGTTCATGGACCGGGTCAACTACGTGTCCTCGCTAAATGGCGACGTTATGTTACTACACCAATTCATGCAAAATGTCGTGTCACTTAACTCGACCGAGTCGATACTACCGGTCCCGTTCTCGACCGGGTCGGCTCTAGGGAAGCTGTGCGAGTGGGGCGTGTTGGCCGAGTTAATTGAGGTTGACGCGGGCCATGATTTTCACTCGGCTTGGTCAGACATAAACCTGGCTTACAAGTTACTAAGGAAGCCTGGTGGGGTCATGTTTGGGCACGACTATTTCACTGCGTACGATAATAGAGGAGTCAGAAGAGCCGTTGACTTGTTTGCTCGTGTTCATGGGTTTAAGGTTACAACTGACGGGCAACATTGGATACTTGTTGATCACTAATTTAGTATTCGACGAGTCGAGTTTTGACCAAGCTGATGTACTATTGTTTATTCGTACTTCTTGAGTTCTCGTGTTGACAAGTAATTTTATACAAAAATTGTATGTACAATATGAATAATGATTGATGTAACAGATCGATATATACATTTTTTTGTTGCGTAAGTCATATATAGTGAAGTGAAACAGCAAATTGTTTGGCTTAGTTTTCAATGAAATATATGGTTTGACGAGTCTCTTGATCTCAGCTTGGAAGATATGACACGAAATTTGTATAAATGTTTGTAAGATAGTTTGATGTTGCACGTACCTTCGATTAAGATTGTCTAGATTGTGAAAGAATTATTTTGAATTGGTGCTTGTTGTGGATTTGGTGATGCTACCTAAAGCTTTTGTGAAGGACATACTCCCTCCGTCCCCCTTTAAACACCCCATTGCCATTTGCACAAGGAATAAGGCAATGAAGTTGTTTAAGTTAATTGGAGATAGTGGGGGAAGATTAGAGAAAAAGCAGGAGAGAGAAAG
>JBBYHQ010336870.1:0-13452 GCA_038382645.1 Spergularia azorica
TCCTAGTTTGTAGGGTTTAGTTGCTAAGTATTAGGTTTGTAAGGCTATTTAAGAGTGTAAGTTATTATGAGATTAATCGAGAAAGTGTTAACAGAAAATACTTCTCCATGTTTACTCTCCTCCCCTTTAAAAAAATTCAACAATCTACAACAACGAGAAACAGAAGGCCTACAACTTCTCCATGTCTCGAAAATTTGATGCACTTTCCAATCCAGAATGCTGCAGCTGCACTGTCCTGCAAAACAAAACAAAGAAAGGATGAGCATGGCAGTATGGAAGTTCTTATTCTAACAATCTAACCATCGGATGGTACAAAGACGTGTACTTTCAACAAAATACAAGTACTGTAATTTGATCTAACCATCAGTGATAAACTCCAGCTTCACTGGAAAGATGATGGTAAGGAGCAAAGCTAGTCCGAGCAGAGCAACAATTCGATAACATGAACAATCAAAGCGATTGGAGCGTCACCAGACATACTGAGTACATATATACTAACCAAAATCAGATTATAAGACCAAAAACCATGCACTGAATTCTCAAGAAGAGATTCAGGATAATACTACGAATTGATAGTTTTTCTTTAGTAGGCTACTTAATAATCCGTGAAGAAACATCTAAATTGAGTTTCCCTTCAATACTTCCAAGCAGAGCCGAAATTGCTGAACTACAGATTCATGCTTGAATATGAAAACACAAATCAGCATGACAAGTTAACTGCACCACACCTAACATTGCTGATGGCAAGGAGCAAAGCGATAGGGCGTCACCAGGCATATCATATATCCTAACAAAAATCACATTGAAATGACTAAACACCAGGCACTGATTTTACAACAAGAGATTCAGATCACTACAAATTGATAGTTCTTTCTTAGATTCACAGCCTTGAATAAGAAAACATAAATCAGCCTGTCTACGCCACCTAACATTGCTGTTTCCTCCCTGCTTCCCCCTGTCATTTATCAGAACTTTCGGCTTTTCGCTAGTTCAACATAACTAGCTAACAAAGGGGCAACTTCTTAGAAACCAGATATGTGTACCAAATGAATTAGTTGAAGCCATCTTTGCAAATAAATCTATTCAGATACAGCCCCACAAGTACATGAATTTAGGCATTTACATGACAAATGAGACACATCTGAAAAGGAGAAGTAGATGCAGGATTTAGCCAAATTGAGCAAACAACATAATGTGGATAGAAACCAACGCACCATCATAACAATATTTTCAAAGCAACAATTCAAATACGATTTTGGAACCGAGAAATTCCATATAGAGCAGATTACTTGAACATTTATAATGCTATTAGTTCTAAAGGAAGTCTATGTCTTGTTATCATGTAGCATATGAAAACTATGAGCTTTTGAAACAAATGAGGAGAAATGCATAAGCATGATCACGCATCGCAGTCATACCAAAAGAAATATGAGTGGCAACAAAACTCGATAAGATCATTTCAAGGAGTTTATTCATCCTGGGAATCACCCATCATAGCAATATTTTCAAATTACACACAATCACATCACATTATGTACAAACAACTCGATGAACCAGAGACCAATGCGATTCCAAGCTTATTTAAGCCTCAATACATGAGCTTAGCCTCAAATCTATTCACATTCAAAGCTGACAAGTACATGATCTTAGGCATTTACATAACCAGTGAGACACATCTGAAAGAAGTAGATGCAGGAATCAGTCAAATTGAGCAAACAAGATAATGTGGATAGAAATCGACACACCATCACAGTATCCCTTTCATAGTTGCATTGAGAGACTGCTTAACTACAGATTAATGGCCTTGATTAAGAAAACAGAAACATCAGCATGACAGCAGCCCAAACTGCAGGGAAATAATTTTAGTAATGTACACAACCTAACATTGCTTATACCCCCTGTCATTTATCTAAACTTTCGGCTTTTCGCTAGCAAAGAGGCATCAGTTTAGGATCTAGATCCTTGTACCATAATTGAGTAAGTTGAAGGCCACCTTTGCTAATAAATCTACTCACATACAACCTTTCAAATATATGTACATAGGCATTTTACATAACCAATGAGACACATCTGAAAGAGGTAGATAGAAACCAACATACCATCATAGCAACATTCTCAGAACACACAATCACACATTGACATCAGAGTATGCACAAACAACTCATTGAACCAAAGACAAACGCAATTCCAAGATTATATTTAAGCTTCAATTTCGTTAGCCTCAATCAAATGAGAAACGAAACTGACAAGTACAAGAACATTGGTATTTACATAACCAAAGAGACACATATGAAGAGAAGTAGATGCAGAATTCAGCCAACTTGAGCAAGAAATATTATGTGTATAGAAATCAACACCATCATAGATTCATAGCAATGTTATTACATCACATTATGTAATGAAACCAGCAATACAAACGCTAATCTGAGATTATCCAATGCTATTTAAGCTTCAGTTTAGGTCAGCCACACATACCTGGTTATTTGTTTCCTGGCTGCTACCTTGCTAAGGAAGTCTTTTCCCATATCCAACCAGTGGCACAAACAGACTATCATCCAACGAAAAGACAAAGTTATAATCTATTCGTATCCTAAAACATACGCAATCAAAACATGAACAGCCATATCTGCAATTATACATTCTACACTACATTATCATCATCAAAGCAACAACTAACTAATGAATTGGAGACATGAGCAAACAATCACAAAACATGGACGCACACGACATTATCCTAGTGCCTCAACAACTTGAGAATTACGTTTACAAATATCAATAAACAAACAATCAGAGCTACAAATCATCAAGAAATTCCTCACCTGCTGTCCCCTGGTTCATAGACACTTAATTTTTTGGAATGTGCCCTGAACGAACGAAGTGGTAAGCCCTCAACTTCATTGATAGCATCAGTAACATCATCAGCAGGGTTCTCGGGAGGCCCGGCATGAAAAAGACCAGCATTGTTGAGCCTCACAAGACTATCCACATAAACCACAGCCCCATAACAACAAGGATGCCCACCTCTCCACTCGAAAAGCGTAGGCAACTCCCCAATCACCTTAACATCCCTAAACTCCCCACGCTCCTCATTGTACCAACAGAAAATTGATTGTTTCGGATCATGCTTCTCAAACAACACCTCCAATCCTCCTACTCCTCCTTCCTCGGAAATCGCCATGGGCGAAACCTTATGTGGCACTTCCAAAGTAAACAGATTTACCCAAGACTCCTTAACACCATAATCTTTCATCATCCACAAACCCACACACAATTGCTCTTCCACAGCATACGAAATTTGGACCAACAATTTGTCACCTACAACAAAAAGACTCGGCCTTGCATCATAACTTCTCCACCACGCTTCACTAAGAGGTGGCATTTCGATTTCATTGAAATTCTCAGTTGATAAATCAAATCCCACAATCACATAATCATACACAGCTTCCACAAATCTAGGGGGCGACATACTTGTCTCAACATCATACACAATCGGCGGACTTTTACTCGCAATCCAGTGAAGAGATTTGTTTAAAAACTTACCATGGACTTTCGGGTGGGCCAAAAAACCCGGGAAATCCACCCCAATTTTCCTCCACTTGAACCGGCTCTCCTTCACACTGAAAACCCGGACCTCTCTGGCCCGTGACCCGGCACCAAACCCGTTGTGCTGGTCGACCCGGACCACCTTGTAGTCATCAGAAGCAGGGTCGTACCCGAGCCCGTAATCGACCCAGTGAGACTCGGGCCCTTGTTGTGGGACCCGGGTTGGGAGGACGCGGTAAGTGTGGGTGGTGGGGCTGAAGAGGGCGAGGAAGTTGGGGTGGTCGGAGATGAGGAAAAGCCCGTGACATGACCCGATGAAATCCGAGTCGGGGGCCCGCGTTGAGAAGGGGAGGCGGACGGTGGTGGTGCGAAGTGGGGCGGAGGAGGTGGGTGTGGGGAGGTTGAGGGTGGCGATGGTGGAGCGGCCGAGGCGGGTGAGGTGGTGGTTGGTGGTGGTGGAGAGGGAGTGGGTGACGTTGCGGAGGATGAAACGGCGGCTGTGGATGAGAGAGTGCCATGCTTTGGAAACACACTTGTATTGGGTTAACGGTTTAACCGGTAACCGTTTAAGGATCTCGGTGATGAGTTCTAGGGTGAGTTTAGGAGTGGCTGTTTCCGACTGGTCCTCCATATTTTTTTCTGTGATCAGCACGGTAAAAAGTAGGCAGTAAAAAAATTTGCAGGATATGAAGATGGTGAGGTGAAAAGGTGAGGAGTGGGAAAGTAAAAAAGAAAGTTATGGTAAAGGGATAAGGATGAAGAATCAATCGTTTTCAGGAAGTACAAGTTTGCAGACTGAAAAATGAGTTGGATGGGAGATAGCCGTTGGATTTAAACCGCTCTGGGTATGTGTGGACGGTCAAGATATGAGTAGTAGTAGTAATGTTAAAAATATGGAAGTCTCAACGATGTTTTGTGAAAAAAAACGCGATTTTGCCGAGCTAATTCGAAACTCTGTTCTCAAAAAGAGTAAGAACGTAAAAGTATGGCTGAATTTGACAATTTCAATTGACTCCTTCCGATGGTATTTGATTTCACTTAATCGAGAATGATTCGAGAAGGTGAACACGTAAAATACCAAGCAGGCAAGCATCAAATATACCAAACATAGTGACAACACATAACCAGTATAACCACCAAAAGCTTAATTCAGAACAGGAGCAATCCCTCTGTTGCTTGCTGGAAAGCAGAAGTTCGGCCAAATACTTATTGAACACTCCTAAGACTAGCAAGACACGGCCTTTGAAGTTTGACGCATCCATGAATGTTTGAAAGACTAACAAGCAACCTAGTGCAGGGGGAAGCTACTTAACTGTACTACAACAACGAAAGAACTGCAGGCCTAACAAACAGCTTCTCTCCAATTCTCTTTTCTTCTCGAAAACTAGATGCATTTTCCTATCCAAAAGGGCACCATCCTGAAAACGAAGATCAGAATATAGAGTAAGGTGGTATCAAAGTTTGGATAATGTAAAAACGATCCAGAGGTTTTATCTATAAATAAAGGAACAAATGAACAACATTCGCGATACACACCACTTTTTCACTCAAAGCATAACCAAATTAAAGCCAGTTAGAATGGAGAAACAATTCAAATACTCGATACTCCATGTAAAACCAAGAAATTTCATATAGAACAGATCACTTGTACACTTTCAAATTCTCAATGCTATTTGTTCCAAAGGAAGTCTAAGTTTTGTAGCCTTTGAGAAAGCTGAGCTTTTGAAATAGATGAGAAAAGCATACTCCACCACAGGCATACTCTGTATGTTCGATTCCAAAAAAAAAAAAAAAAAAAAAAAATATGGTGATGTCTTGAATTTGTATGATCACATATCACAGTTCAAAGCAAAGGAAATACGAGTGGCAACCTTATAAGGTGCATATATATGTGCTAGTCTAAGATCATGTCAATTAAATCACGGCCCAAGTGACCTTGATAAAGAGAACAGATACAATTATACAAGCATGACACTAGCCCAACTGCTGAAGGGAAACAATCCTAGTATTGTACACCAGCAAAATTGTTTTTCCCATGTTTCACCCATGTCATTTATATGCATTTTTGATTTTTCGTTAGTACACTGCACACCATAGCTAGGTATCACTTCAGAATTTAGTCCTTGTACAAAATGAATTAGTTGGAAAAACAACTTGGCTAAATGCTTATCAATCCATCCACCAACAAGCACACCCACCCAAAAAAAAAAAGATGTAGATGCAGGATTCAGCCAAGCACACAACATTATGAGTATAGAGAATAGAAACCAACACTTTCATAGAAAAGTTTTAAGATTACACACAATCACATCATGTAATGACTTACACAGTGAAAACACTAATCCGAGAATATTCAATACTGTTTGAGCCTCGATTAATACATGTTGTACTCCATGCTGATGGGATGCATATGGTGATGTCTTGAAATTGTATGATGTATGGTCACATATCACAGTCATACCAAAGGAATATGAGTGGCAACAAAACTCGATAAGACCATTTCAAAGAGTTTCATTGATCAGGTAATCACTCCCCTACCCCCCCCCCTTCCCTTTATTAGGTGCATGGTATACTAGTCTAAGAACTCGTCATTTTCATTAAATCACTACCCAAGTTACCTTGAATAAGAGAACAGATACCAGCATGACAATAGCCCAACTGCTGAAGGGAAACAATCCTATTGTACAGTGTACACCACCAACATTATTTTTCCCTCTGTTTCCACCCCCGTCATGTATATGCATATTCGAATTTGCTAGTACACCATAGCTAGGTAACAATGGGGCATCACTGCAGAAGTCAGAATTAGTCCTTGTACCAACTGAATTAGTTGGAAAAACACCTTGCCTAATCAATCTATCCACCAAAAACTTCATAAGTTACAAGCACACCCTCAAAAAAAAAAATTAAAAAGAACATATAGATGCAGGATTCAGCCAAGCACAGAACTTTATGTGAATAGATCATAGAAACAAGCACCTTCATAAAAAAGTTTTCAGATTACTCACAATCACATCACATCACATCACATCACATATCATATCATGTAATGAACTACACAACGAAACAATGACAAACCGTCAAACACTAATCCAAGAGAGTTCACTACTGTCTTGAACTCTCTGAGCCTCGATTTAGTACAGCCATACATACCTCATACCTGCTTCTTGCTTAGCTCGTTTCCTGGCTTCTAAGGAAGTCTTCTTCCAAATCCTACTATTGGTGCCTGCACCCTATATATACACCATTATAAAGACAAGTTACAAGTCATAGACAACATATCCAATTTGAAACGCAAACAGCCTTGTATTAAATCGTGCTATCTTAAAATACATCTACCCTTCATTCCCTGTCATCATATCACCCTATATATATATATACACCATTGTAAAGACAAGTTACAATTCATCAACATATACAAATCAACACACGAACAGCCATATATGAAATCATGCTTTCTTAAAATACATCTACCCTTGATTCCTTGTCATCATATCACCCTATATATACACATCAAACATATCAAATCAGGGACATCAACAAACAATGACACAACATAAACCCCAAAAATCCCGCGCCTCAAAACACTCTCGCCAACTTGAAAATTACGTTAAGAATTGCATGTAGAGACATAATAAACAAACAATAACAAGTAAAGATCCTAGGAAGAATTCCTTACTTTCTAGTTTCTGCATTGTAGACGCTTGTTTCTCTGGAATGTAGCCTCAAATTGTGAAGTTCCATGGCATCATCTTCATTGATATCATCAGTAACATCATCAGCAGGGTTTTTCGGAGGCACAGCATGAACAAGACCAGCATTGTTGAGAGTAACAAGACTATCCACATAAACCACAGCCCCATAACAACAAGGATGCCCACCTCTCGACTCGAAAAGCGTAGGCAAATCCCCAATCACCTTAACATCCCTAAACACCTTACGCTTCAAATTATACCAACAGAAAATTGCTTGTTTCGAGGTATGCTTCTCAAACAACACCTCCAATCCTCCTCCTTCCTTGGAAATCGCCATCGCCGACACTATCTCCGACTCCTCCAAAGTAAACAACTTTACCCAAGACTCCTTAACACCGTACTCTTTCATCATCCAGAAATCGACTCGCCTATCGTTTCCGGGTCCCACAAAATACTGAATTTGGACAACCAGTTTGTCACCATTCACCAACAACAAAAAGACTTGGACTTGCACCCAAATTCTTTTTCCACCATACATTAGAAACAGGCGGCATTTCAATTTCATTGAATTTCTCAGTTGACAAATCAAACCCCACAATCACGTATTTGAACACAACTTTCTTCTTACGCAGCCTTATATTTGTGTCAATATCATACACAATCGGCGGGGTTGTACTCGCAATCCAATGAAGACATTTGTTTAGTAACTTACCATGGGCTTTCGGGTGGGCCAGGAAACCCGGGAAATCCACCTCAACTTTTCTCCACTTGAACCGGCTCCCATTCAGACTGAAAACCCGAACCTCCCTGGCCCGTGACCCGGCATCCGGCCCGTTGTGTTGGTCGATCCGGACCACCTTGTAGTCGTCGGAAACAGAGTCGTACGCGAACCCGTAGTCGACCCAGTGAGACTCGGGTCCTTGTTTCGGGACCCGGGTTGGGAGGACGCGGTAAGTGCGGGTGGTGGGGCTGAAGAGGGCGAGGAAGTTAGGGTGGTCGGAGATGCAGAGAAGCCCATGACATGACCCGATGAAAACCGAGTCGGGGGCCCGGGTTGAGAAAGGGAGGTGGACGGTGGTGGTGCGAAGTGGGACGGAGGAGGAGGTGGGTGTGGGGAGGTTGAGGGTGGCGATGGTGGACCGGCCGAGGCGGGTGAAGTGGTGGTTGGAGGTGGTGGAGAGAGAGCGGGTGACGTGGCAGAGGATGAAAGCGCGGCTGTGTAGGAGGGAGTACCATGCTTTTGATACACACTTGAAACGGGCTAACGGTTTAGCCGGTAAACGGTGGAGGATTTCTGAGATGAGGGTGATCGGAAGTTTAGTGGTCGGTGGTTCATGGTGGTCCATTTTTTTTATTTTCTGAATTTCTTCTGTTTTTTTTTTTTACTGGATTTTTAGTTTTTGCAGAGGAGAGTTTATTTGTCTGGTAAAAGAAATGAGAGATGGTGAAAAAAATAATTGGGTAGAGTGTCGTAGAGAGTAGAGACAAGAGAAATTATTATGGATGGATGGGTATTGATAATGGGACAGCTGTAATTGAGTGATTTTGAAATTTTAACTGTAGTGAGATGAAAAGGTCAATCAAGAGTCAAGGTGAGGTTTTGTGTATTTTGACTGTATAACCAACGTCCCTTCCAATTTGGTCGACTAGGTCGGGTTCGATACATTGTAGATCGGTACATCGTCGAAATGGATTACTCGTATGGGCATTGGGCTATCTCGTTTCTAGATATTTTTATCACACCAAATTAAAAACGGAGTTTGCACGTCTGTATTTTAAGAAATATACCCGTCACAATGAGTCCATGAGCTCGGATGTGAGTTCGAGTGTGGGTTTTTCCGATTGGACCTCTATTTCATCACTCATCGACCATGGTCACGGTACGTCGGTGTATACTAGGCTCTTTCTGATTTTGTGGAATGAAAATTACGAAGTATCCGTGTGTTTGCATTCTTGACGTCTAGTTTGAGTCCGATAAGTTTCAAATCGAAAAGAACCACATAGTGAGACATTTCTCTTGGTTCTGGACCTCTGGGGGTGATCATAAATGATCTTGATCTTTCGAATCTTGTCCTTTCATATAGCCGATTTGTCTTCATGTTATTCTCAGCGCAGAGTCACCGAGACCGAAGCACCTTCACATGACGGCCTGACGCTTCTTGACTCCTCAGTTTTTCATGTCTTAGCGTGACTATCACGTTTTAAGCTATGATTTCGGCTGCCAAAATATTTTCAACAAAAAAGCAACTCTGTCTCTTCCTTATTACTCGCATCTAGGCTCTGGCTTGGAGTTTGACATCAACCACTCATTTTATGGCCACCAAAAATGTTTCCTGTGAAATTTAAAATCGTTCTCACCCTTTCATACTGCACATTAAATTGGCATATCGTAACACTCTCCAAATCCATTTTACCTACATAGTAAAACTTAATTATGTGACAATTGTCCTCTTAACTTTTCATCGAATCAGAGCTTGTTACGATACTAATACCACAAGTTTTTCCCTCAAAAAAAAGAAAAATACCATAAGTTGAGAACATGAACTCCATTCCAACTAGCTAACACATGAATCGACAAGAAATGTCAATAATCGTAAACACGGTCGAATAGTTGAGCAATACTCCATTATTGCACGAGATGACGAGAAATTCTCTTCCGAAATTCACATAGAACGTAGATACATACATTATCGATTATGACCTTCTAAATGAAAATTATCGTAAAATAAAGCTACAATAATTCGAAAAGAGCTAAAATTTAAATTCAGGAAGAGTTGATAATCAAATTTCGAATTTGAAAGGCTTATTAATACAAGCGTAGACACGATAGATTAGACAATTACCACAATCAAAGTGAAAAAAGCATAATAAACCGTTACATAGCCGGACCGATATTTGAAAATGGCCTGAAATGAGTCTGAAAGTACACACAAAACACTAGAAGTAAAACCGCAGTGAAATTACTAATTCCACTCTCTTTTATACTAAAGACAAACATTAAATAAACATAGTAGCAATGAAGATTCCTCGACAAGCTTCAATAATCTGATCTGTAATCAGTACTAGATGGTGGCCCGGACTACATAAGTACCAGTTAAGTCGTCAAGACCAAGCAACTCCACCTTGCCATTACGATCACAGTGACCCTTGATTCGACCAATATGGAAAGAAAACCAGCCCAGCCCGGCAGAGACCCTCGGGATATTGAGCCAGAGCACGCCATTCTTCACCTCCGCCTTCACCTGCTGAGAATTGTAGACATCAGGGTTCAATTCGAAAACAGCCTCATAGTACCTGGGCTCGAACTGACCCGACCCGAACCGGTGTGGCTTGGTCTCCTGGGCTGAAACAGAGATTTTGGGCCCGTCCACAGTGGTCCGGAGCTCCGAGTTGTTGATGCCGGGCATGTCGAGGGTAGGGGAGAAAAGATAGGGCATGTTTGCTCCTTTGGTAATTAAACCGTGGTATTCGTATTTCTCTGGGGTTGGCTTGAGATTGTCACTGACGGTTGAGTGACGGCGAAGCTGGTGCTGGGTGGTTGACATGGGGGTGGCGGCGGCGGTGATTTTGCTGCTCAAGTTGGACAACACACGACGAAGGGCCATTTTCTCTCTCTCTCTCTCTCTCTTTTTATTTACTTTGATACTGTATGTGGTTTGCTGATGATTTGTGATTTGGTGTGATTTAGAGGGATAAATGGGCGCATTTATAGAGCCACGGGCAGCCTAGGATTAGCATTTTTAATTGAAACATTTAGTAAAACTGTAAAAGTATCATGTTGTAAAAATTATTTACTATCGCGGAATGAATACGCCAACATAAAACCGAACAAGTATTAGTGATCGAAAGTTGGAGATTTATTAAGTATACGACAAACTTACAAATTATCGAAACCACTATACTAAAGTGAAAATTGAAAAGGCAATTCACATACTCCTAGTCCGGATGCATGTGGCCATGTGGGTGAGCAAAATGTTATACATCTACAATCTTTTGGAAGTTTGGAAGGGGTAGTAGAGTGAGGTATAGTATCTTCGATTCAATCAAATACATTCGACATTGTGGTACAGTTATCGAAATTTCAAAGTTTGAAGCAATTAGCACGATATAATGGTTTGCTTCGAAATACGGAGTATGAATTTTTGACGTATCATTTAATTTCTTCTCGATCGAGACAATCGTCGAGTATATGAGCTGCCTCGCAAATCGACCAATCTGAACCAACAATTAAATTACTCCAGCTGATTAACATACTCATTAACACAGTCGTACATGAAACAACAATACGTTCATAAACCAAACCCCTAGTGGCTAGTGCTATAATTAACACGAATTCTAATGACGAACAACGCCTTGGTTACGAAACAGACCCACTACTACACTAGTACACCTCAAAATGACACGAATCCTAATGACGAACAAAACCTTGATTATTACACAACAGACCCACTAATAGTAGTACGTACCCCACAAAATAATCCCAAACCAGAATTATTTAGTACTACTAATTAAACATTTAAACAGCAGGGAGCCTAGGAATATGGACCCAGAAGATGCCATTGACAAGCTCAGCCTTCACCCGGGAAGCATCGAACAGGGTCGGGTTAACCAGGAGAGACCCCTTGTAGGCCCGGGTAACCACATCAGATGGCAGGATCATACCGTGACAATCCGGGTCCTCGGATCCCTCGATATAGATTCGATTAGCAACCACATTGAGGGTGAGCTTCTCCTTAGAAACACCGGGCATCAGGATCCACCAGAAAGCACCTTCCTTAGTCACCCACGTGTTCGTGAAGTTTCCGGGCCCACGCTTCATGGACCCGTTTGGCATCCACATCTTTGTATCCCTTTTGCTTCCTTCTGGAATCCAATCTTCATTATGAATCCACGATGCGGTGGTCATCTGTCGAGTGGCGGTGCTGGCGGCCGGACTCAGGCGGCGGAGGAGCGGCTGTACTCTTGAAAGCGACATGGTTGCCGGAGGAGTTGGAACTTAAAAAGGGTAAATTAGTAAAAATGGAAGTGGAAATGAGATGAGTAGATGTTGTATGCGGCTATGCGCAGGTGTCTTCAACTCTATTTATGCAGCAGAGTGCTGTAATTTTGGTTAAACCCAAAGTTACTGCTGGATAATTATAGACGTTGGTGGTGATGGTGGTTTATAGTGACTTGTGAGCCCATATCTTTGTGGACCATTGTGCAATGGGCTGAATTAAATTGATCCATTTATTTTCACTTTTTTCTCATGTATTGTTAACATTTTAACTTTTACGAGTACATTTGAGGAGTGCGTTTATTAGGCGTTGCGGGAGCTTGAGCTAGACATAGCAACGGTGGTGATCGTGGTCTAGGCTTGCAAGATAAGGGGGTTCGGGGGGAGAGTGAGTCGGAGACTAGTGGGTTTGGTCTTTCGAGGTAAAATGAGGAGATGGGAAGTTTACAATATTGATTCCAACAAAGATTTATACGATTTAGAATTGGATTTGAATTTGTAATAACACTTGTATAAATTTGGGAATTTGGAATTATGATAAATTGAATCATACTCCGTATCTCCTATGAATTCAAAACTTGGTATCTTATAAAGTCGGAATCACAAGTCGTAAATGGAAGTAAATGATCGAGTGATATACTCCTATAGTCCTATACAACAAAACGTTACAGATCTACAACAGTTCACACATTTTACTACACATCATGTACAAGTCGTAATCGTATTAAAATATTTGAACTGTAGTTGAAATCGAGAAATTACTACTTTGGAAATTGGATTCGACTTTTAATCACCATCAAACTAAATCTCATCATAGTCATTACTGATAGTACAAGCTCCTCTACTGGATTAATTAACACGAACAAAGGAGAACTAAAAACTGATTAACCACTACAAAGTCGGGCCTGAAATATGCTAGAAATGGCCCAAACGGGCTAGAAAGGTAAAAACATTAATGAATCTTCTTGGTGGAATAGAAAGGTAAAAACACTAACGGGTCGTTTGGATTGAGGGAATAGGAGGAGTGATGAGATTATTATTCCCAATTAGCCATATTCTCATGTTTGAAAAATGGGATAAGGAGATGAGAATTGGGTAAAAGGGAGTTCTTATCCCTCCAATCTAATACTTAGGGGGGCATGTATTAGACTTGGGAATTCATTTAACAAGTTAAAAGACTTAATTGCCCCCCAAACAAATTATATAAGGAATTATTAT